>PVIU01002218.1:0-179843 GCA_004026605.1 Ondatra zibethicus | reverse complement strand
TCTCAACAGAGGAATCTAAAATGGCTGAAAGACACTTAAGGAAATGTTCAACATCCTTAGTCATCAGAGAAAGGCATATCAAATCAACTCTGAGATTCCATCTAACACCTGTAAGAATGGCCAAGATCAAAAACACTGATGACAACTTATGCTGGAGAGTTTGTGGGGAAAAGGGAACACTTCTGCATTGCTGATGGGAATGCAAGCTGGTACAACCCCTTTGGATGTCAGTGTGGCGATTTCTCAGAAAATTAGGAAACAACCTTCCTCAAGACCCAGTAATACCACTTTTGGGTATATATCCAAAGGATGCTCAATCGTGCCACAAGGACATATGCTCAACTATGTTCATAGCAGCTTTGTTTGTCATAGCCAGAACCTGGAAACAACCTAAATGCCCCTCGATCTAAGAATGGATAAAAAGACATGTTGTACATTTACACAATGGAGTACTACATAGCAGAAAAAAATAATGACAGCTTGAATTTTGCAGGAAAATGGATGGAACTAGAAAGCATTATTTTGAGTGAGGTAACCCAGGCACAGAAAGACAGATATCACATTTGCTCACTCATAGGTGGTTTTTAAACATAAAGCAAAGAAAACCAGCCTACAAACCACAATCCCAGAGAACTTAGACCACGATACGGACACTTACATAGAGAGACTTACATAGATATAATATACATGGGAAGTAGAAAGTATAAAAAGATAAGATCTCCTGAGTAAATTGGGAGCATGGGGATCTTGGGTGAGGATTGAAGGAGGGAGGGAAGAGGCAGGGAGGGGAGCAGAGAAAAATGTAGAGGAAGATCTTCTGAGTAAATTGCGAGCATGGGGACCTTGGAGGAGGGTTGAAGGGGGGAGGGGAAAAAAGGGGAAAAAAAGAAATCCACTTTAAAAGCATGCCTCTGATAGGTGCCCATCGCAGTGCGTCCACTGGAGAGGCGGCACCGAGTCATTCGAAATATACGTCTAATCTATATGGAGTACATGAGAAATTGGGAGGGAACGTCTTCCGGCACCCAAATCCCATCTCACAGTGTTTCTGTTTCTGCCGCTGCAAGTCAGGCCTTTTGCACGGCAAAAAAGTCTGAAAAAACGAATGGGTCACCGAGAAACCCTACCCGCATGCAGTTTAAAAGGGAAACTTACCAAGTGAAGCCGAACTTGCCTGGAGGAGCGTGTGTGCAGGAGCTTTCCTGCGTGGCCTCGGACCTGGGGCCCTGGGATCTGGAGCCCGCAGGAAAAAACTAAGGCCCCTCGGTGGGACACTCCATATGAGAAGAATAAGAGCAGCTCCGCAGGCGCAAGAAATCCAGTTAGGTCAAATCAAACCAAATCAAAATGCCCATCATTTTATTAAGGATGACGCTCTCGGGTGGCCGAGCGCATGGCGGGGAGACAGGACAGCAAAGAGCCCATGCAGATCAGAAAACCACCTAGGAAGCATTTTTTTTTGTAGGGAACTAACTATTACCTCACTGAAGGCCCAAAGAGAGTGTCACATCCCCTGGAGCTGGAGTTATATGGTTGTGCGAGCCCCTTGATATGGGTGCTGGGACCTGAACTCCGGTCCTCCGTAAGAGCCGCAAGTTCTCTTTAACGCTGAGCCATTTCTCCAGCCCCTAGTTTGGAGTATATAGTAACTGATGTAAGATTCCTTGTTTGTGGCTGGAGAGATGGCTGAATGACTAAGACTGGAGTTCAGTTCCCCGTACCCACATCGGGTGGCACACAGCTGCCTGTAGCTCTTGATTTGACACCCTCTTCTGCCCTCCTTGGGCACCTGCCCTCTGCATTCACATGCTCAAACCCACCCGCAGACCCGACATTAAAAACAAAACTTAAAAGATTGCTTCTACTCTCCTGGATAGGCACGTTGATGGACCATCTGCTGAGGGGCTTGGTTTACCCCAACGAGGCAGTGCAGGCCTCTGTCTGCTACCTCTATGGGAAGCTCTACTCCTCACCGATGGCAGCTGAGACGCTTGCAGGCCATTTCCGGGAGAAGCTGTGTCCCCTCTTCCTTTCCACCCTGGACAATGCCCAGACAAAGGACCTTCAGTTCAACTGTCTGGGTAAGATGATGTTGGCGGGTAAGGAAGAAGCTCTTGAATTTGAGGACTTACGGTACTGGCTGTTGCAGGTGGAGCGGAGGTTTGCTGCATTGGAGAGGGCAGGCAGAAGGCAGGTCTGGGAGAGAAGATTCATAGAGAGAGATGCCTACATTTGGTGTGACGCTTTAAGAATGCTATCTTTGGGAGAAAAAGATGAAGGGAAATAGAGGGTATTTTGCTTTAAGTCTTTGCTGCCTGAACTTGCTGTCACAGTTAATTGTTATACCACACAGTTTCATTTCCTGGACAGTCACTCTCCTAGTCAGAAAAGTCCTCTATGTCCTCTTCTCCCTCCAGGGTAAAGGTCAGGTTTCCCTGCTTGTTATATAGGCGGCTTCCTCCTCTTCCTATTCTTCCTCCTCCTCCATTTGAGACGGTGTCTCAGTATATAGCCTACGCTGGCCTTCAACCTTGACTTCCAGACTTGTGGCACCACGCCTGGCTGTTTGAGGATTTTAGGAGCCTCGGTTTAGCCTTCAGGTCTCTTGTCCTGATCCTTACGTGGATGCACACGAGCTGGGTGCTTCTGAGCAGTGAGCTGTCTCGTTTACTGTATGTGTTGGTACTGGTGATTGTACCCTACCCCAGGTTTCAGTTTTCAGACGCTGTCATAGGGGACTGAGTGTGCCTGGTTTCAGAGCAGGAGCTATTTGGAAAAGCATCATCTGTGTGACCACAGCTTCTTTTCATAGTCTAAGCCAAGAGCTGTCAGGAACAGCCCTACCACTCAGAGAGTATTAATTCTGAGCCAGGCTGTGCGCTGGACTCTTGGATCACAAAGATGGTCAGACCCAGCTCCTATCCTGTAGGGACTCACAGGGATGTGCAGGACAGACATGGACGGCTAGAATATAATGTGGCATCCTGACATAGAGCTGCAAAGGTGAGGAGAGCATTGGGCAGAGAGGCTTCCTGGAGGGAAAGATGCTTAGACTGAGGCCTGTGTGTGCGTGGGAAAGGGAGGGAGGGTGAGGGTCTAGAAGTAACATGGACAAAAGCACCAGGCATGAAGCAGCGTGATGGGTACCTTGTGACAAGACAGTGTTGGAATCAGAGAAGATTAGCGTTCAGAGGGGCATTAAGTTGAAATCCTGGTCGGTCCCAGAGCTGGGCTAGGGAAAGAAGAGGGAAATCTCAGCTGGTGGTAGATTTTAAATCCTATCTCTTCTCTGGAGCCTTTCTCTCCAAATAGGTCCACAGTTATATTCTTATTTTTAAAGTTTTTTTTAGATGTATTTATTTTTATTTTATGTGTATGAGTGTTTTGCTTCTCTGTATGTCCAAGTGCCACATGCACAAAGTGCCTGCAGAGGCCAGAAGAGGGAATCAGATCCCCTTGAACTGGAGTTACAGATGGTCCCTGTAGGCAGTGCCACCCCTGAGTAGGTGGACCTGGGCTGTAGGAGAAGGCAAACTGAGCGAACCCTGCAAAGCAAGCCAGGAAGCAGCATTCCTACATGGTTCCTAACTGGGTCTTCTTGAGTTCCTGTCCTGCCTTCCCTCAGTGGTGGACTCTGAGGTAGAAGTAGAAGACAAATAATCCCTTTGCTCCCTGAACTGCTTTTGTTAAGAGTTTTATCATAGCAACGGGAAGCCAGACCAGGCCACAGCTGAATTCCTAGACTTACAGTTGTAGGTTCTCCTCAGGTGTTTGTGGGAGAAAGCTGGGTCACAGACAGCAACTTCATATCTACGGAGACCCGAAGAAGTCTTTCGGGATGTCTGAGGGGCGGTCTTGGGAGGACCCTGGTGCTCTTCTGACCTCACTCAGTCCCTCTGCACCCTAGGTTTGCTAAGGCAGCTGCTGAAGTATGATCTCTTTGTGTCTGTGATCATGAGCAAGTCTGTGCTGGTGGAGAGTGCCGAGAGTGTTGAGCGTCCATCGAGAGAGACCTCGCTGCCTTTGGTGCTCAAAAAGGTAGTGGTGGGCCAGGGGTTGGAGCTCCGTTGTAGAGCATATGCTTAGCATGTGGGGCAGGATCAGGCATGCAAGATTATCTGGGCCACATGGGATCCTGCCTCAAAACAACAGCAGTAGCAGTAACAACAACAATAAAAACCCTAAAGAACAAAGCAAAACCAAAAAAGCCTCTCTCAAAACAACCAAGTTTTGATGAGACAATTTAGTTGTGGTAGGACCTCAAATTTACCGTTGTTTGACCTGAATTCCTACCTTGGCTTTGCCTCTTCTTGATGCTCTGCATAGAGGACTCATTGGCCTGGGTGTTTATTATATGACAATGACATCTTTTTTTGTTGTTTAAGATTTATTTATTATGTATAGAGTGTTCTGTCTGCATGTGTGCCTGCAGGCCAGAAGAGGGCACCAGCTCTTACTACAGATGGTTGTGAGCCACCATGTGGTTGCTGGGAATTGAACTCAGGACCTCTGGAAAAGTAGCCAGTGCTCTTAACAGCTGAGCCATCTCTCCAGCCCCCCTGGCAATGACTTCTTACACTGAAAGGCTACAAAAAAAATTAAAAAGGGAAAAGGCACATGCAGTAAGGTCCAAAGGAAACCGGACAGAGGTTCCTAAAGTCCTCTCACAGGGTGCTGTAGCTCCTCCAACAGTTCGCTGTGAAAATCGATAGGAAATGTTGCCTACTGAGGGAGGTTTTTATGTCCTGGAGTTTTGCCTGGAGCAGGATGGTCATGAAGGTACCCTTTGCTTCCCACAGCCTAGGTTTCTGGGCTCCTGAAAGGACAGCAGCTGCTCTCAGATGCATTGTTTGTTCACATAGTTTAGTCATAGCTGCCCTCATTGGGCCTGACAGTAGTAGGGACCCTCCACAAAACCCAAATCCCAAATCCAGCCAAAGTTCAGTTTAGTAAACACTTCTTGCCAAGAGCAATAGCTTCAGACTAGTTACATGAACTCTTTTTGACACACTCAGAAAAGCAAAGATCACAGTGGTGGACTCTTGTTGTGTCTGTCACGTGACTGTAGTGAATGCCCGAGCCAGATAAGAGTTTTAGCTAATGAATCCCTGCTTATGAGTTGGTGCTCCTTTTAGAATAGTGTGTCACTGGTGGATTTCATGTCGAGTCCTTCACTCTGTTTTCCCCTGTGTCAGGCAGAGACTCATTTCCATAGTCTGTGATTGTTCTCCGTCTGCCTGGTGCCACTATGAAGCTATGACGATTTGGGCTCCTGCCCTAAGACGCTCAGGTTGGGCTCTCTGGTCTTCTTGGTGATGTGACTGAGGCACTTGTCACTATCTGTTTCCCCAGTTTCTCCTCTGCAGAGATGAGATCCTGCAGGTGGCCAGCTCCCACTGTATAACTGCAGTGCTGGTCCACTCCCCTGCAAAGCACGCCGCTGCCTTCATTTGTGCTGACGTTCCAGGTATGGGAAGCCGCTGATCTTCCTCTCTGGGGACTCGAGGATTCTGACTAGAGCTGGGAGGCTGCAGGCAGCAGCGGTTTGCCAGGAGATCTCTGATAACTCACCTTGGAGGGACTGGGCAGGGCTAAGATCAATTGTATGTCAAGTAGGCTTCCTACTAACTTATGGACTTGAGTAGTTTGTTACTGAGACTTGCCATTCATTTGACCTTCAGGGAGTGGCAGAAAGACCTGAGACAAGGAAGGCAAATGTTTGTTGAGGAGTTTTGAGGAGCCAGGAAATAAGCCTTGCGATTACTGCAGATGTCAAACATGGTGGTACTCATCTTGGTTGTTTTACTTTTTGTGGTCAGGGTTTCAAACAAGGACCTTGCTCATGCTAAGAGGGTACCCTGTCACCGATGGGCGTTCCAGCCCTTTATTTTAGGGTTTAGGAAACTAATTTTTTCCTAGGAAAGACACAAACTTACATATATGGAGACCATTACGTAGTACTCACCAGACCCATATGAATATATACACCTTTTTTTTGGGTAGGAGGAGGTGAAAGAATGTGGAATGTACACAATTTGGGAGGGCTATAAATGATAACTGGGGAGAATTAAGGTTCAGAGAAGGGAGACGATATTCGAAGCCAGCCAGAGCAGTCGCCGGCAGAGATGCGATGTGCAGCTGAGACTGATTATCAAAGCTCTTCATTTCTAAATTGTGTTGCTGCCCCTCTGCCCTTCCTGAGAGTGTGAAGACCAGAAGTCCCAGTCTCTACCAAGCAGAAATGGCTTTCACTGTTACTGTGGCTTTTTCGGGTCCTCGGTTTCTGCATCTGTTAAAAAAGAAATACCTTTGTGACCCTGAGAACACTTTGAAGGTTTATCTGTGAATTGGCAGTTTCTGATGGAGTGTGTGTGGACATACAGAAGGAGAAAGGGGTGATGTGTTGGCTAAAGGACCCCGACTTCCAGCTGTCATCCATTGTTCTCTCCTTCCCCGGCCAGAGTTCCTCTTCGAGCATCTTTCGGCCTCCAGCGAAGTGCTCGTCTGGTCCAGCTACAATTGCTTGATCCTCTTGGCAGAAGAACCGCTCTTCTTTACCAAGTGTCACACAGTGTATGGTTGGTAATGGGGGCCCCGTGCTGACTCCAGGTTCATGGGCAGTGGTTGGGTTGCATCCGCAGAGGCTGTGGAGGGGCTGGCATCCAGCTTCACACCAAACACAATTTCTTTCTTTCTCTTTTTCTTTCTTTCTTCTTTTTTTCTTTCTTTTTGGTTTTTCGAGATAGGGTTTTTCTGTAGCTTTGGAGCCTGTCCTGGAACTAGCTCTTGTAGACCAGGCTGGTCTCAAATTCACAGAGATCCGCCTGCCTCTGCCTCCCGAGTGCTGGGGTTAAAGGCGTGCGCCACCACTGCCCAGGTCTGTGTTGGGCTTTCCAAGGAAGGTAAACCTTTGGTGTGGATACCTCCATGCCTGTCTGAGGTTTGAGTTTTCAAGGAAGAGAAGGCTAGAGGACCAGGGAGACAGTGGGACAAGGTCAGAGACCTATATTGCCGGGTCACAGGAGAGCATTTTGGGTGCTGTATGACATTGAATAAGTCACTGGACCTCTCTGAACTTGTTGGTAGAAGACTCTGGCCTGCAGAAGACCTTGGCTTTGGAGTAGGACTATGACAGGCTCTGGCAGGGCTGACTGGGCTGACATGGCACATGCTGTCTGTCCCAAGTGCCATGGAGAGGTCCCTACTTGGGAGTTGGCCAGTGTCCTGTCTGCTGAGTGTGTGTGACTTTGTGCTGGTCCTTATCTCTGAGTCCCAGTGCCTCCATCTGGAGAGGAGGGGCTGGTGAGATGTATCCTTCCAGCTTTGGGAGCCAGGGCCAGCCATGCTCATCAGTGGGACATGCCTGGCACTAGAACTCAGGTTGTCACCTACATTGCTGACCTGTTGGTTAAATAGGGCCCTCCAGTCACTCTGCCCATTGACGTCACCCTCCCTATCTCCTCTGCTCAGTGAGTCCAGTTGGGGCAGAACACAATGGCGCTGGCTTGGGAGGGAGAGAAGGGGATTTTGGTGGAGGTGGGCGAAAGATTCAGAGCTGGAGAGATGCTCGGTAGTTAACAGTGTGCGCTCTTCCAGAAGACCCACAGACAGCTCACAACCACTTGTATCTCCAGTTCTTCCTGGTTAGAGTTTTGTCAACTTTACACAAACTAGCTTTTGGGAAGAGGGGACTCAACTGAGAAAATACCTCCATCCAGATTGCCTGTACACAAACTTGTGGGGGTATTTTCTTTTTCTCTCTTTTTGGTTTTTCGAGAGAGGGTTTCCCTGTTTAGCCCTGGCTGTCCTGGAACTCGCTCTGTAGACCAGGCTGGTCTCAACTCAGAGATCTTCCTGACTCAGCCTCCTGAGTGCTGGGATTAAAGGCATGCACCACTACCACCCGTCCAAGCCTTTAGCACGGTAGGCAAACACTCTGTCCTTGAGCGGTAGCTGTAGTCCTGGTCTTAGGAGTCAGTCCAGCCGTGTCAGGGTCCTGTATACAGCCTGTAGGTTCTGTGTAGGGTGTGCCACCTCTTCTGGTGGTTCATGAAAGAACCACAGAGCACTGACCCTTGTCTGTGGTCTGTTATCCTGAGGCAGGGATTGAGGCAGTGGTCAGGAGCCTCCAGGGAAGCCTCCAGATGACCAACACAGAACTGCATAAGCAGGGCCTGCTGCTCTTCACTGAAATTCTGACTCGGTAAGTAAAGATGTCGTGGTAGGACTGGTGACGGAGAGATGAGCATTAATTCCTGGTGGGGCCAGGGATGAATCAGTCACTCGTTTCTCATCTACCGCTTCACAGGCAGCCAGAAGAGATTAGGCTGTTCACAAGCTCAGCCATGTGCAGAGATGCCAGCCGTGTCCTCCAGGAGGCGGTGAGCAGTCCAGTGGTAGATGTGGCCGCTGAAGCACTGAGGGCCATTTCGGCTTTTCTGAGGTGAGAGGCTGAGGCAGGCTGACCTGAACATGCCTGAGGGTCTGTGGAGGCCAGCTTCTGGGATGCTTTCTTGTACCACGATCATTATCATTTGTTGCTATTGTTGTTTTGTTGAGACTGGGTCTCATAGTGTAGCCCAGGCTAGCCTAGACCTATGTACCCCAGGTTGGCTTCAAACAGTAATTTTTTTGTCTCTACTTTCCAAGTGCTAGGGTTAGCATGAGCCCCACACCTGATTTTCTATAGTTCCTTCCTCCTTTTTTTCTTTTCTGAGACAGGGTTTCTCTACATAGCCCTGGCTGTCCTGGAACTCACATTGTAGACCAGGCTAGCTTTGAACTCACAGAGATTCTCTTGCCTCTACATCCTGAGCGCTAGGATTAAAGGTTTTGCCACCACACCCGGCTTCTGTTTGTTTCTTTTTGAGGAAAGATCTGATATAGTCCAGGCTGGCCTCAAAGTTGCCGTGTGGCAGATGATGACCTTGGATTTCTTTGCATCCTGCCTCAGCCTTCTGAGTACTGCAGTTATACAAGCATGCACCACCTCAATCATCTAAATATGGTTTTTGAAGCAATATCTGTTGGTTCTCGTTCTCTTAACAGCCCACACATCCCCCACCAAGCCCCCTCTTCTTCTTTTCAAGGTCGGTCAGCTGTAACTTTATTTTTACATTGTAAAGGTTGTTAATATTTATAGTTCCTTCCTTATATTTAAAATCTTTGTGATTTAACTCCAGGGTGGTTCTAAAAATTGAAGCAAAAAAAAAAAAATAACATTTACATTACAATAACTTGATTCTCTCTCTCCTTCCTTTTGTGGTTCCCTGGATTTGAATCTCTAAATCTGGAGCACGAGTCCCAGGGTGGATGAGATGAGTAAGCCTCCAGGGCACAGCCAGAGTAAAAGCAGCAGTCAGGGTCCCGTGCAAAGGCAGAAGTCTCCCACAGGAGGGCTGCGCTTGGGAGAGGCAGGAAGCAGCTTTCAAGCAGGTGGTGGTATTTGAGCTGTGCCTGGAGGGCTGAGGGAATGCAGGTTGTGGAAAGACAGGGTGGGTGGAAAGGCAAGGGGGAGCGTTCCTGAGGCGCAGCAGTTGGTTCACTTAGCAGGTTACAAGAAGCGGGCAGGACCAGCAAAGCTGTTTGGTCAGAGCTGTGGAGAATTGAGGAGGAAGGTGAGTGAGTCATTAATATCTGCAGGCTGCCGAGGGGTTGACTTTATCCCCCAGAACGCTGACCGAGGTGGTTGCTCTGAGATGGAGTGGTTTGGCTTAGGGAGACAAACTAGAAGGGGAATGAAGAAAGCGAGCTGCTGACTGACACACAAACAGATAGAGAGCGCGCACCAAATATAAGGATCCAG
The DNA here is from genome assembly GCA_004026605.1 of Ondatra zibethicus. Classification (NCBI taxonomy): domain Eukaryota; kingdom Metazoa; phylum Chordata; class Mammalia; order Rodentia; family Cricetidae; genus Ondatra; species Ondatra zibethicus. The sequence goes on along the minus strand of PVIU01002218.1, from coordinate 170,038 downwards.
GGGCTTGCTGATCACTGTAGGAAAAAGTTAGAGGGCCAACATTCACATGGTGGTGCACCCCTGGAATCCCAGCATTTGGGAGGGTTGCTCGAGGATAGTGAAAACCCATCTGCATGAGCTAGCAAGATGGTTCCGTGGGTGAAAGCCCTTGCAGCATAAGCCGATGGCCCCAGCTTAGTCCCCAGAAAACCATGTTGGAAGGAGAGAGCTCAGGCCTGAAAGTTGCCCTCTGACCTGCACATGTGCACTCTGACATTCCTGCTCACATGTATATCATGCACAACAATCAATAATTTTTAAAGAAATGGTCTGTGCAACATACCAAGACTCTGTCTCAAAAAACTAAACAAAGGCCAGGTGGTAGTGGTGCCCACTTTTAATCCCAGCACTTGGGAAGTGGATCTCTGAGTTTGAAGTCAGCCTGGTCTACAGAGTGAGTTCCAGGACAGCCAGGGACAAGCAGGGAAACCCTGTCTCAAAAAACAAAAAACAAAAACAAAAAAACCCAAAAACCAAAACAAAATAGCAACAACAAAAAGCCAAAAATCAATCAAAGAAGAAAACAAGAGGTTTCCAGAAGAAGGAAGGAGAAACCAAGCCTAAACTATGTGCAGTTGGCTGAGAACTTACTAGAAGGCCAAATAGCTCACTCAATGTCAAAGGACCCAGGAATGAGAGATGATAGTGTTCCCTAGTTACTACGCTCAGTTTAATACAGTCCTTCCAATGTCCTGTCTACGTAGACCTGTGAGTATGTCTTCAGACATAGCACTTTTGCAGATATTGTCAAGTTAAGATAAAGTCATATAACAGGGATTGCAAATTCAATGACTATTGTCTAAGCTACAATGGTGGCATTTACCTATAATCCTAGCACTGGGTGGTGGAGACAGGAGGATCGGGAGTTCAAGACCATCTTCAGCTACAGAGGGAGTGTTTGAAGTTAGCCCCAACCACTTGAGACACCATCTCAAAACTTACAAAACAAAACAAAACACAATCCAGACATGATGATGTGATGCCTGTAATCTCAGTACTTGGGAGGCTGAGACAAGAGAATTTCTGAGAGTTTTGGGTTAGCCTGGGCTACATAGTGAATTCTGAGCCAGTAAACTAAGAGTGAAACCCTGTTTCAAAAAGGTTGAGGTAGAAGATTGGGGTTGGAGACATAGCTCAGTGGTTAAGATCACTGGCTGCTCTTCCAGAGGACCCGGGTTCAGTTCCAAGTACCCACATGGCAGTCACAACTGTCTGTAACTGCAGTTCCTGGGTATCTGATGCCCTCTCTTGTTCCCCAGTGTTACCAGTCACCACATGTTGTGCACATAAATGCACATGTTGTGCACATAAATACAAATGCAACCAAAACATTCGTATGTGTAAAAATAAATGAAACTTTAAAAGGGATGATTTAGACAATGGTAACTTGGAAAAGAGGAGGGGGAAGAGGGGCAGAATTAGGGCAATGCCAAGGAATGCAGAGATTGCTGGCAACCACCAACAAGCTAAGACAAGGAAAGATTCTTCCCAAGATGCTTTAGATTTGCAGGTCAGTCCTGTCTTCTAACATTATGACAAGACACTGTTGTCTACAGAATTCACACTCAAGAAATACACAATTTAACTGGGCGGTGATGACAGGTATCTTTAATCCCGGCACTCCGGAGACAGAGGCGGGCAGATCTTTGTCAGTTTGAGGCCAGCCTGGTCAACAAAATGAGTTCCAGCACAGCCTGGTTTACAGAGGGAAACCCTGTCTCAAATAAATAAATAAATAAATAAATAAATAGCAAAACCCAAAACAAAACAACCCAGAAACCAAAATTAAAAGAAAAACACAAAAACCCTACACAATTGAATTATAAAAATTATCTCATAATATCCTAAGTATTGTGGTTGGTTTAATGTCAGCTTGCCAGACATTAGAATCACCTGAACAGGAGGCCTCACCTGAAGAGCTGTCCTGACGGCCTCAACTGATGTGGGTAGGAAGACCCACACTCAGGATGGCACCTTCCTTCTGGGCCAGCCCAGACTTTTAAAAGAAAGAGGTATGTCAGAAAGAAGGCTGTTCCCGTTTTTGTTCCCCGGCCTTCCCTCTTGCCACCTTTGTTGACTGGCCTCGTATGATCCTCAGCATCAGTCTGTGATGTTCTCTCCCTCCACGGGTGAGGCTGCTGAGTACAGAGGGTGAGCATGTACAGAGAGCTATGCATCTGCTCTGGGCCTCCCAACGCCCCAAACCCTGGGGCGTGGATTTTAGGGCTATCTTACCTCTTCGAGCTTTTTCTTGTCTCTGTGGATGTAGGAAGGACCATCAGAGCTCTCTACCTGTGCAATACAGAGCCCTTCGAGCCTTGCTTGAAGCCATGCTGAGTCGATGCATGGAGTTTTCCCAGACCCCGATGAACAGGAGACCCCTGGTGAGTGAAGTGCAAGCCCCGGCCCTAATGTTTGTCCGTCTTTTTTTTTTCTCTGCCATGGGACTGGAAGCATGCATCATCTTGCCTATCTTATTTATTAGATTTTTTTTTTTAACTTTGGAATACTGGGGATTGAACCTAGGGCCTTGTGTATGCTAGGCAAGCACTTTACCACTGAGGTATCTCTCCAGATCTCCAGCTTGTCTTTAGAAAAGTAATTTGTACATCACCTTATCTCCCGTGCCAATTTTCAGGCTTAAGGATAACTATCTCCATTCTGATTGATGAAGAAACTGAAGCCCCAGAGGTTAAATACTTTTCTCTAAAGACCAAAATTTCGCTGGGCAGTGGTGGCATCTGCCTTTAATCCCAGCACTCACTTGGCAGATAGAGACAGGTGGATCTCTATGAGTTTGAGGCCAGCCTGGTCTACAGAGTGAGTTCCAGAATGGGCTCCAAAGCTACAGAGAAATCCTTTTTCGGAAAAAAAAATTTCAAGATACTTTAGCAAGCAAGGCTCATACCTATAAACCTTATATTCAAGAGGCTGAGGTAGGAGGATTAAAGAGTTTGAAGCTAGCCTCGGCTACATAATGTCCCAAAATAATTTAGCTACTATCTAAATGTGGTTCATTACATTTTTTCTTGTTTTGTTTCTGTTTTCTTGCTTACTTTTGTGCTTCTGGGAATCAGTAAAAGGCAAGTACTCCACACTAAGCCACATTCCTAACCCTACCTTGTAGGTATGGTAAATATTCTCACATTATGTAATACTGGATGCTTTAGGATCCTAGAAAGAATCTGACTGGTGGGTACTAAGTTATAATCATTGGCTGTTTTTGTTTTTGTTTTTCGAGCCCTGGCTTTCCAGAAACTAGTTTTGTAGCCCAGGCTGGCCTTGAACTCACAGAGATCCACCTGCTTCTGCCTCCCAAGTGCTAGGATTAAAGGCATGTACCACCACCCCAGCTAATTATTAGCTTTTAATAGTTCATAGACTTATGATATCAGGAAAGATGCTCTCAGTATGAGTGTTCTATTTTTCAGGATTGTATTCTCAGACTGCTGGAATGAGGGTTTTCTTGTGTTATGGAGTGACAATATGGATGTTACAACTACTTGTCTATTGTTCACCAGCTGTGATAGCTTCCTTTCTGTATATAATAGACCAAGAGCCATTCTTTTTTTTTTTTTTTTTTTTTTTTTTGGTTTTTCGAGACAGGGTTTCTCTGTGGCTTTGGGGCCTGTCCTGGAACTAGCTCTTGTAGACCAGGCTGGCCTCGAACTCACAGAGATCCTCCTGCCTCTGCCTCCCGAGTCCTGGGATTAAAGGCGTGCGCCATCACCGCCCGGCTCCAAGAGCCATTCTTGAGGTGCGAGGCACATGGGGTTAAAGTTATTGCCTCTGTTATTTTTAAGGGAGTTACTCAGATTTGTGAAGATATTAACACAATCCCTTGGAAAGTTAGGTGTATGTCCAGGGCAGACTGCAGTGAGGGAAGAAGAGGTCTGTGCCATCTAGGCCTAGGCTGGCACGTGGAGTGGGAGTGTGACTCATAATCTCCTCTTCCCTCCTCACCCCAGGGCCATGCTTGCAGCAGAAACTCAGAGAAAGCCACTCTTCGAAAGGGGAAATTCCTCCTGAGCACTCTGGAGGGGTTTAGGAATGCCTGCAGGTAAGCCGCTTCTGCAGCCTGAGTCTAGAGAGTAGGATCTGGTGAGTCTTAGGCAAAGGGCAAAGTAGCACTTGGCCTCTGTTCCTCTCCCAAATTGTGAAAGAACTTTGAGTGGGGTTGGGGGTATGTGGAGGAAGTTTGAGAATGGGTAGCTTGGGGTAGGACAGTTCTAGATTCCCCCCAAAGCATCCTGGTGATGCTTTTGCTACTGTACCATGAGTTTGTTTTAAAAACATCTTTTAAGCTTTATTTATTTTTATTTTATGTGTGTAGGTGTTCTGCTTGAATGTATGTATGTGTACCATGTACACGCATTACCCCTGGAAGCAAAGAGAGGGTATCAAGCCAGGTAGTGGTGATGAACGCCTTTAATCCCAGCATTTGGGTGGCAGAGGCAGGTAGATCTTTGAGTCTGACATCAGCCTCATCTACAAAGTGAGTTCCAGGACAGCCAGGGCTACACAGGTAAACCCTGTCTCGAAAAACCAGAGAGAGAGAGAGAGAGAGAAAGGGAGAGAGAGAGAGAGAGTAACAGATCTCCTGGAACTAGAGTTACAGATGGTTGTCAGCCACCATGTGGGTGCTGGGAATTGAACCTGGGTCCTCTGGAAGAGAAGCCAGTGCTTTTAACCCCTTGAGCCATCTCTCCAGCCCCCATGAAGTTATGTCTTATTCACTTTTGTTTTGTTCCTCCCTGAAACTAGCCTGATGTCACCCATCACTCTTCTCTGAACACACTTCACATAAACAGATGTTTGTCACATCTGTGTGCTAAACCTGGAGATAGAAAGATAAGTCAGAGTAACTCCTGCCCACAGGGAGCTGACAGTCTCTGCAGGAAGAGACACTTTTGGGTACATATGCAAATTCTCTAAGTTGTATACAATCCAAGGAAGGTGTTATAGGCAGGGAGAGGAGCAGCAGTAGATAGCATGAGATGGTCAGAGGGTACACATGGGTATGGAAGAGCCATATGTAATGGGGCAGCAGAGACTTGGAGGGCTAATTAAAGCCCTGAACTTCTTATTGAAGACTCTTAAAATTGCCCCCATCTGAGGGTGGGAATACCTTCCCTGAATTCTGAGCTCAGTCTAAGAGGGTACATCCTCTCTCTCTTTTAAAGATTTATTTATTTATTATGTATATAGTATTCTGTCTGCATGTATGCCTGCAGTCCAGAAGAAGGCACCAGATCTCATTACAGATGGTTGTGAGCCACCATGTGGGTGCTGGGAATGGAACTCAGTACCTCTGGAAGAGCAGCCAGTGCTCTTAACCCCTAAGACACCTCTCCAGCCTCGAATACATCCTCTCTTACAGTGCATGGGTGTTAATAAACATACATACTGATTTCTCAGGTTGGCTGTGGAATTCCAAGGCGAGCCTTCCACTCAGGAGAATCCCTTCACAGCTCCAGGTGCAAAGAAGGAAGACACCTTGGAGGCCTTCTCAGAATTTCTTCTCAGTGCCTGTGACTCCCAGTGCATCCCTATGGTGATGGTAGGCTCTCCTCTTGTGACTCCCAGTGCATCCCTGTGATGATGGTAGGCTCTCCTCCACAGTGCATCCCTGTGATGATGGTAGGCATTCCTCCACAGGCAGCACGGATCTCGGGGAGCACTTAGCTAGTCCTTAGCCCCTTATCAATGTTATTCCTGCAGCCACCTTACTTTGGTTGTAACAAGAAAGTGAGTTTCATTATAAGAGTAATAGACTCATCTGACGAAAGAGCTGAAATCAGTAACATGTAACGTTTGTAATGTGGTGCCTGTTTTACAGTCACATGTAATTTTGTCCCTGTGGCCTTGGGAGAAGGGTATTAGAATTTTCCCTGTATCTGTACTCTGCCTCAGACCTTACACGTGGCTGTCACTAAACTGTAGCATGAATCCTAATTGGTCTTAATAACAAAAACCTGGAGTTAGATATGGGGTAAATGTTGAAAGATCAGAGAAGTAAAGGAGCCAGCCACTAGAGAAACCTTTTACCTCTCCCAAATCCTCAGACCAAAGTGGACAAGATCCTGTCTCCACAATCTTCAGACTGAATCTTTGAGCTTCTGTCTCCTCTCGCCTTATGTAACTCTCTGCTCAGTCATATCCTTCCTGCCTCCACCTCCTTAGCGCTGGGATTAATGTGACTCCCAAGTACTAGGATTAAAGGTTTGAGCTACCACTGCCTAGCTCTGTTTCTCTTTTTAGACTGGATCAATCTCGTGTAGCCCAGGGTGATCTTGAACTCACAGAGATTGTCTCTCTCTGCCTCTATGGCTAACTATTGGCTAGCTCCACATTCTGATCTTCAGGCAAGCTTTATTTGTTAGATCACAAACAAAATATCACCACACTAAACTATATTCCCTAATTTTTTTAAACATTTATTTATTTATTGTATATACAGTATTCTGCCTACATGCATGCCTGCAGGCCAGAAGAGGGCACCAGATCTCATTACAGATGGTTGTAAGCCACCATGTGGTTGCTGGGAATTGAACTCAGATCCTTTAGATGAGCAGGCGGTACTCTTAACCACTGAGCCATCTCTCCAGCCCCATATTCCCTAATTTTTAAATGGTACTCTTCAACTGTTAGAAAGCATGTACATGCCAGGCATGGTGGCACCCTTCTTTAATCCCAGCACTCAGGAAGCAGAGGCAGGTGGAATTCTGTGATTCTGAGGCCTTGGACAGACAGAGCTATGTAGAGAGACCCTGTCTCAAAAAAAGAAAAAAATAAGCAAGCAAGTACATTACGGTGCCGAGCAAGAGCATGTAATTTCATATTCGTAGCTTTTCTTGTTTTTTCCCGGAGTAGTTAGCAACGGTGAATGTCTTTGATCCTAGCTTCAGTAAGGACATGTGTGTTCCATAAATCAGAGACACCAATCTGAAATGAGACCTGGTCCCACAGAGCTTTGTTTATGGTTGACCTGGAAGAAGATGATGGGAAACAGGTTTGGGGCGGACAGAGTGGTTGGCACGAGGGTCATCCAGAGTCTTCTCCTTCTGAGGGTTGGAGCATCATGTGAGCTGCCAAGAGTCCCGTGTTAGCCAGGGCAGATTATAGAATTATTATATTATTCCTGCTTCCTACTTTCCTTTGTTTTGTAGCTTTTTCTTTAATAAGTGTACATACTACTTTTTTTTTCACTTTGTGGTTTTGGGGATAGTCTCATTGTGTAGTTCTGGCCAGCCTGGAACTTGCTATGTAGACCCTGCTGGCCTCTAACTTGTAGATATCTATGTGCCTTTGCTTCCTAAGTGTTAGGATTAAAGGTGTGTCTTACTACCCCCAGCTACTACTTTTATAATAATTTATATGTATTTAAATGTTTTGTTTTAAAACTAAAGGACTGGCATGTCCAAGAATAATGTCTCAAAGGTCCCAGCTGTTCACACTTAGGAACTGAGACTCATGGAGGGGAGAAGGTTACTGTCTAAGGATGTACAGAAATAGCCCTAAATTGAGCTTGAATTTGATAGAAGACAAATTCCTTTAACCTTAATCCTGAGGTACTATATAAGGCTGTCTCATGACTGTCTAAGGATCACACGAAAAAAAAAAAAGAAGGCGGAAGTTGGGTATGGTGGTACATACCTTTAATTCCCAGTGTTCTGGAGGCAGAGGCAGGTGGGTGGATCTCTGAGTTCGGGGCCAGGCTGGTCTACAGAGTGAGTTCCAGGACAGCCAGGGCTATACAGAGAAACTTTGTCTTGGGGAAAAATAAAAGTGAAGGTTGAATTCTATAATCCTATTAAAATTATAACTGTAGTGAGAGAAATATGTCACCCTGCATTATGGCCTAGAAATGCTTCTGTACATTATAACTTATCTGTTCTCAGAGATAGGTGTTCTTGCTCTTGTTTGGGGGAAGGGGATAGAGCAGAGGCCAGGGAGGTGAAGTATCTGGTACCACCTATTGACAGAGTCAATCCTTTGGTATCGGCCTGTGAGTTCAGAGTCCCTAGACTTTCTTGTGTTGGTCAAATGGAAGTGGTTATCCCAACCTAGTTGGTAGATTTGATGCTGGTTTCTGAAGCTGTCTTTTATTCTTCGGAGACTCAGGCCTGGTGCTGCGTTGTCTTCTTACTTCTGGTACTTTCAGAGATACTCGGAGGAGGCCATGCATCCAAGCCTGATGGAAGTTTTCCTCTCAATTCTGCACAGCCTCTTTGTCATCGTTCCCCACATGAAGGTGAAGTTCTCCAGGAAGCTTGGTAGGTAGCAGGCCATTATGGGGGTCTGTAGAGAGGTGAGCACTGTCAGCAGCTGTTGAGAGTGCTCAAAGAGAACATTAGCTACAGGGTGGACATTTGCATGTCTGTTAAACTGTATATCCTTTTCTCTGTCCAGTGTTGGGTGGCAGGAAAATCATGGAGCAATCAAAGCTATTGAAATCAGTTTTCCAACTTATTGATACTTTCAGTGTTGTCTAGAAGTACAGGAAATTTCTTTCTTCTTTTTTTGAGACAGGGTCTCACTATATTGCACTGTCTGTCCTAGAATTCACTATGTAGACCAGACTGACCTTGAACTCACAGAGAGCCACCTGCCTCTGCCTCTTAAGTGCTGGGGTTAAATGCGTGTGCCTCTAATCCTGGAGCCCCCATTCCTTTTATATACCATATCCCTTGAGACTGCAAATGATGTTTAGAACCTCTGGTTTGTTTTCTTTTTGGTCGAGATTTATTTTTACTTACATGTAATAAATATTTATAAAAAGTAATGAAGTATTTAATGAAATTTAATTAATTAATTAATTTTTGTTTTTCGAGACAGGGTTTCTCTGTGTGGCTCTGGCTGTCCTGGAACTCACTTTGTAGATCAGGCTGGTGTCGAACTCAGAGATCCACTTGCCTCTGCCTTCCCGAGTGCTGATATTAAAGGCGTGTGCCATCCACACCCTGCAAAAAATATTTTAAAGATCATAAAAATAAATAAATTGCATGGATGTGTGTGGGCGTGTGGATATGAATGGGTGGATGTGTGTGAGTGTGTAAATGTGTGTGCATATGTTGGTGTGTGCCAGTGTGTGGATATGGATGGGTGGGTGTGTGGTTGTGTGTGGATATGGGTGTGTGGATGTTTGTGTGGGTGTGTGGATATGGGTGGGTGGATGTGAGTGTGTGTGTGTGTGTGTGTGTGTGTGTGTGTGTGTGTGTGTGAGAGAGAGAGAGAGAGAGAGAGAGAGAGAGAGAGAGAGAGAGAGACTATGGATGGGTGGGGTTGTGAGCATGTGAGCGAAGGTGCTTGCAGAGGCCAGAAGAAGATGTTGGATCCCCTGAAGCTGGAGTTACAAGCAGTTATGGGTCACCTGACATGGGTGTTGGGAACTGAACGTAGAATCTCTACAAAAACAGAATATGCACTTTGATGCTCAGTCATCTCTCCAGCCCCCAGGATCTCTGATTCTGAGTACCGAATGTCAGAGCATTAATCATTGTGAAAACTGAGAAAGGTCTTAATACACTTCCAAGTGTCTTCTAAGGGAGCCGTCGCACTCTATGTAGAAGCTACAATTTAGTGGTCCACTGAGGTTCCTTCCTATTTTTATCTATCTATCTATCTATCTATCTATCTATCTATCTACCAACCATCCATCCATTTATCATCTATCTATCTATCTATCTATCTATCTATCTATCTATCTATCTATCTATCTATCTACCAACCATCCATCCGTTTATCATCTATCTATCTATCTACCAACCATCCATCCATTTATCATCTATCTATCTATCTATCTATCTATCTATCTATCTATCTATCTACCAACCATCCATCCGTTTATCATCTATCTATCTATCTATCTATCTATCTATCTATCTATCTATCTATCTATCTACCAACCATCCATCCATTTATCATCTATCTATCTATCTATCTACCAACCATCCATCCATTTATCATCTATCTACCTACCTATCTACCTTTCTGTTTGTCATGTGTATATGTGTGCATCAAAGGATAACTTAAATAAATCATCTCTCCATTTCTATTGTGTGGGTCCTGAGGATTCAACTCAGGTGATTAGTCTTGGTAGCATGTTACTGGCCACCTGGCCTCTGTTTTTTTTTTTCCTCCATCCTCAATAATTTAAGTTCTTACTGTGTTGTAGAAATTAGCTCAATTCGGGAAATAACCAGACAAGCTAAAGGATAAAACAATTATATTTTTATTTATTATAAGGGGAAAACTCCAAAACAGGAACAAGAAGTCCAAGCTCAGCTGTGCCCTGTGGGAATCACACAGAGACAGTGCACCTGGGTTGTGAACCCGTTTTTCTCTCCCGGTCACAGAAAGCCACACCTTAACTTGGATCCACCTCTTAAAGATAATTAGCTAACAAGGTTTCCCCCATCACTGTCTGAGGCACTATTTGATATGCTTTACATATATTGATTGATTGAAAACTTATGGGAATTACACATAGTCTTCATTGAAGTGATGGATAAACTGAGTTATTAGGGAGACACAGTAACTTGCCCAGGGTTACACTGTAAGTAGAATGTTTGCTTTCAAACTCAGTGACTGTGTATTTAGAGCTTTCTTTCCTTTTTAACGATTGTTTTTGAGGGGTGTTGTGTGTGTGTGTTATATGTGTAGGGTATTTGCTCATAATTGCAGGTAGAGGCCAGAAGAGGGCATAGACTCCCTTGAGCTACAAGTAATTGTGAGCCACTTGATGTGGGTGCTGGGAGTGAAAGCCAGTTTTAGGGAGAAGACTAGGAGAAACTTTGCAGTGGAAGCTAGGCCAAGGTCACTAGCTAAGACAGAAGCTGTTGTCAGGTCTGTGGTCCAAGATCCAGTCTTCTTCACATAGGCAGTTTAGAGAGAGGGATAAGACAATGACTACTACTCTTCTTTCTGAGTCTGAAATTATTGTTTTCTACAAAGATGAGACAGGTTAGAAGCAACAAGGCCCTTTCTGGTGCCTGCAGAAAGTACCACGTTATAGTAGAACATAATTGAGAGAGAGAGAAAGAGATCCAGCAAGCATTTGTTAGGTGTGCTGTTCCCACAACGTGGTAGTGGCATGCATTTGGGAGGCAGAGACAGGTGTGTCTCTGTGACTTCGAGGCCAGCCTGGTCTACTGAGCTAGTACCAGGACAGCCGAGGGCTGCGCAATGAGATCCTGTCTCTAAAAATAAACAAGCAAACAAAAAGATGTACTTATTCCCAACCTATGAGGTACAGATAACGAGAGCAGAGTCTCAGAAGTTAACTGCTACTAGATCCTGGTGAGCCAGGCCCCATGACTACAAAACCAATACCCTGACACCAACACCTGGAAGTTTCTGTGACAAGCCTGGTTTAAACAGCTCTGGTTTTTCCCCACTTCTCCGAAGCTGACTCATCATTCATACGGCTGACCCTGGAGCTGAAGGCCAAGTTCTGCCATGGCCAGAGGTATGTATGGTTTCCTGCAGAACTGGACAGCAGGGGCCAGGAAAAGGTTTGATCGGACAAGTAGGAGTGTCTGGTTGGTGATTTAGTCATGGGACCCTGGTGTGTTGGAAACAGTCTCAGTGTTGCCCAGCAACCTGACACATGAGCGGAAGGTGCTTCTGTAAGTTGAGATTCGTCTGCCACGGAAAGGTGATGTGGAAGTGGGCAGCTGTCACATCAAAACTGGGAGGGCTCTGTCCTAGTTTCATTTCTGTGGCTGCGATAAATCACCGTGGCAAAAACACCATAGGGGAGAAAAGGGCTTGTTTCAGCTTAGAATAGGGAAGTTAAGGCAGGTCCTTCAAACAGCTGGTCACATCGTATCTACAGTCAAGAAGAGAGAGAGATGAATGTGCACTTGCTTGGCTTCTCACACTGTTTGCTTTCTTTAGTCCCCTTTTTAAAGATTTATTTATTATGTGTGCAGTGTTCTGCCTGCATGTCTGCCTGCAGGCCAGAAGAAGGCACTAGATCTCATTACAGATGGTTGTGAGCCACCATGTGATTACTGGGAATTGAACTCAGGACCTCTGGAAGAGCAGCCAGCACTCTTAACCCCTAAGCCATCTTCAACCTACTTTCTTTATTCTTACATAGTTCAGGACTCACTACCTAGAAATGGTGCCACCCACACTGGGCTGGGTGTTCTTGCATCAGTTAATTAACACAACCTTCAAAGATATGCCCAAAGGCTAACCCAATACAGACAACTTCTCAATGACTCTTAGAGAGCCTAGGTTGTGTCAAGTTCACAAGGAAAGCTAAACACCACAGGCTCTTGGAGATCATTTGTGTAATCTCAGTCAATGGAGAAACTGAGGCCTGCAGAGGTGAAAGGATACAATATTTATCAACTGGTAGTTGCCAGCCCGGCGATTTCAGAGGATCAATTTTTGCTCAGAGTGGATGTAGGTATTTCAGTGTCTTGCTAGTTTTCTAGATCTTCCTTCTGTACCTTCCCATCTGGGATTTGCCACTGTCCAGAGCTTACAAAGTAACCACAAGCATCACATGTGGCTCTCCTTCCGTAGCTCTGAATAGAACACTCACGTTCAAGAATATTCAGGAGTCAGTCTGGCTTCAAAACTGCAATTCAGTGTCTTCTTCCTCTTCTTCTTTCCTCTTCCTCTTCTTTCTCCCTCTTCCTCTTCTTCCACCCTCTTCCTCTTCTTCCTTCCTCTTCTTTCTCGCTCTTCATCTTCTTCTTCCTTTTTCCTCTTCTTCCTCTTCTTTCTTCCTCATCCCCTTTCCTCTTCCTTTTCCTTCTTTCTTCTTTTCTTTTATTTGCAAATGGTCTACCCCAGGCTGGATCTTATGGCAGTCCTCCTGCCTCAGCCTTCTGAGTGCTGAGGTGATGTGGGAGTCCCCTCTGTATGCTGTGATTACCATTAATGAATAAAGAAACTGCTTTGGACCTATAGCAGGGCAGAACTTAGGTAGGTGGGGAAGGCTGGGCTGAATGCTGGGAGAAAGAAGGGTGGAGTCAGAGAGATGCCATGGATCTGCCACATGAGCAGATGCTAGGAACTTTAGCTGGCAAGCCACTGCCATGTGGTGACACACAGATTAATGTAAATGGGTTAAATTAATATGTAAGAGTTAGCAAATAAGAAGCTAGAGCTAGACAGAGAGAGCCGGAGGAAACAAGCTCCATTGGGAGCAGAAGCGAGGAGCAAAACCAGCCCAGGGAGCCAACCCAGTCCTGGGACACTGGCAGACCAGAATTGAGCCAACAACCTGACTCAGAGTCCGTGACCTCCACCAGAACCGGAGTGGGACTGAACCAGTTACCTAAGACAAAGAGAGAACAAGCTCCACCAGGAGCAGAAGCCAGGAGCAAACCTAGTCCCAGGACACGGGCAGATCAGGATGGCCCAGTGACCAGATCCAGAGTCAGAGATCGCCACCAGAACAGGTCTAATGCCAAGCCAGGGACTTCTGCAAGAGGAGATCCCGACCAAGATTTACAGAAACAGATCAAAGCCAACAGCCTAGGCCAAAGTAGGCCTGAGACAGCAAACTCCAAAGGAGCAGACCAAAGCACAGGAGCACTAAGCTACCTCCAGGAACAGGAATAACCAACGGGGTAACTAGAACTGTGACACTGACTGTACCACAAGGAACAACCATCTTAGCTTTCGATCTACTGGCACCTAGAAGATTATTCAACAGAATCTCAGACAGCACCAACCATACCTATTAGAGGAAGGTGAGTAGTAGAAAAGGTAAGATCACATGCTACACCACAAAGAGCAACACAATACCAGTAAAACCCAAAGACACTACAAAAGTAAGACCTGAACAAGCAAATATGGATGAACCAGAAGAAAATTATCTAAAAAATAACCTAAAGAGAATATTTGAAATTCTTAAAGATGGGGCTGGAGAGATGGCTCAGAGGTTAAGAGCATTGCCTGCTCTTCCAAAGCTCCTGAGTTCAATTCCCAGCAACCACATGGTGGCTCACAACCATCTTTAATGGGGTCTGGTGACCTCCTCTGGTCTGTAGGCATACACACAGACAGAATATTGTATACATAATAAATAAATAAATATTTTAAAAAAGAAAAGAAAAAAAAGAAATTCTTAAAGATGAAATGAGAAATTACCTTAAAGAAATGGAGGAAAAAACAAACAAAAAATTGGAAAATATCAGCAAATCACTTAAAGTGAACCAAGAAAAAGAACTCAAACATATAAAAGAACTTTATTCAGGACTTGAAAACTAAGATAGAAAAACTAAATAAAAACACAAGCCGAAGGAATTATAGAAACGGAAATCGTGAGGAAAAGAGCAGGCACCACAAATGCAAGTACGAACAACAGAATACAAGAAATGGAAGAAAGAATCTCAAGCACTGAAAATAAAATAGAGGAAATAGACTCATCAGTTAAAGAAAACATTAAATCTAACAAAAGCTTAACCCAAAATATCCATTAAATATGTGACAATGTAAAAAGGCCAAATCTTAGAATAATAGGTATAGAAGAAGGAAAAGAAGTTCAACTCAAAGGCACAAAGTTTATTTAACAAAATCATAGAAGAAAACTTTCCCAACCTAAAGAAAGATATGCCTGTGAAGATATAAGAAGCTTACAGAACACCAAACAGACTGGATCAAAAAAAAAAAAAGATCATCAGAGAAATGCAAATCAAATCAACTCTGAGATTCCATCTAACACCTGTAAGAATGGCCAAGATCAAAAACACTGATGAGAACTTATGCTGAAGAGGTTGTGGGGAAAAGGGAACACTCCTGCATTGCTGATGGGAATGCAAGCTGGTACAACCCCTCTGGGTGTCAGTGTGGCGATTTCTCAGAAAATTAGGAAACAACCTTCCTCAAGACCCAATAATACCACTTTTGGGTATGTATCCAAAAGATGCTCAATCATGCCACAAGGACATGTGCTCAGCTATGTTCATAGCAGCTTTGTTTGTTATAGCCAGAACCTGGAAACAACGTAAATGCTCCTCGATCGAAGAATGGATTAAAAAAAATATGGTACATTTACACAATGGAGTACTACACAGCAAGAAAAAATGACAGCTTTAATTTTGCAGGAAAATAGATGGAACTAGAAAGAATTATTTTGAGTGAGGTAACCCAGACACAGAAAGACAATTATCACATGTACTCACTCATGGGTGGTTTTTAAACATAAAGCAAAGAAAGCCAGCCTACATATCCCAATCCCAGAGAACTTAGACAACAATGCGGACACTAAGAGAGACTTATATAGATCTAGTCTACATGGGAAGTAGAAAGTATAAAAAGACAAGATCTCCTGAGTAAATTGGGAGTATGGGGACCTTGGGGGAGAGTTGAGGGGGAGAGGGGAGATGCGGGGAAGGGAGCAGAGAAATTGTAGAGCTCAATAAATATCAATAAAATAAAAAAAAGATGCTAGAGCTAATGTGCCAAGCAGCAATTTAATTAATACAGTTTCTGTGTGGTTATTTTGGGGCTAAGCTATCTGGGTGACCAGGAACCAACAAGTGGCCTCTCATCCAACAGACTGGTGCCCAATGTGGTGGACTAAATCCATGTAAAACCTGAGAGGGCTTGAAAAGGAACTCTAGACACAAAAAACAAAGTTTAGCCACATTTTCCCCCCATCCCTGTGGGCTTTGCTCACTCGAGGCTTGCTGTAGCTCCTTTAAGAGAAGTTTTACTGATTTGGCTATAACAAAAGAAAAAAAGCCACGCTGTTTTGAAATGCTGGCTTTCTGGGTCATGTTCCCATGAGAACTCTGATTATGGATATGTACTAACATGTCAGGTTTCTCCTTACATTTGTACTACTCTTCAGCTCTGTATGTTTGGGCAGCCTTCCTTACTGTATGTTGTGTGTTGTATGTTTGGGCAGCCTTCCTTAGTGTATGTTGTGTGTTGTATGTTTGGGCAGCCTTCCTTAGTGTATGTTTCATGAAGCTTTCAGTGATTCCCACAGGAGCAGGTGCCCATTGCAAGTGTGGCAGCTGTTACATATTTACTTTTAAATATTTTGATTTTTATTGTGTGTGTGTGTGTGTGTGTGTGTGTGTGTGTGTGTGTGTACCTACTTGTCTGTATGTGTGCTGTGCTCATGGAAGCAAAATATGGCATTGGAGCCCTTAGAATTGGTAGTTGAATGCTGTCCATTATGGGTGCTGGGAACCAAACCTGGGTTCTTTGCCAGATCAGCAAATGCCCTTAACCACTGAGCCATCTTTCCACTTCCCCTCCCCAACTACTTACTTTTTCTAACCACATTAGTGTCTCCTCTGCTGTAGCCATGATTAGACTTTCACTGGGCTCTGGCACAAGGCAATAATGTCTTTGCACATGTTGGGGCTAATGGTGTTGGAGCCCAAGTAGTAATGCTGCCTCTTTTTTCTTATTTCCCCCTTTAAGTCACTCATCCCTCAATCAGGTGTGTTCCAGTTTTCTCTACTACATGTGCCTCAATCTGCTCTCAGCTCCAGAGAAGACAGCACCATCCTCCCAAGAAGGTAAGATGAAATGATCTGATTGGCTGTATAATGAGTCAATGCAATGAGACCACTTTGCTAGAAGGTACACTGATGGAGTTCTAGAATGATTTCTAAGGAGGTGGAATAACAGTAGAGAGACACTGATGGGATCCAGGGTTCCTGGAAGGTTGAGAAGGACCCTGGAGTTTATTGGGTCTAAATCCTCTTTCTCACCTGTCTCTTTTGTGTCACCCCATTCCCACACCAACACTCTCCTGGTCTATATCAGCCTAGGACTCACTGTCTCTCGAATAGTCCATTCCATTTCTTTGTTCATTCATTCATGAAGTAGTTCTTGTGCATACATTTCATGCCAGACTGTATTCCAGTTGCTAGTGAAAGAGCTGGGGAGACAAAGCCCTTTCTCTTCTGGGGAGAAAGGCGGGTATTATACAATAGATGCAATGTCAGGCATAGCACTATGAAAGAAATAAAAATAGGCAAAGGGATGGAGGAAGACAGAAGAGAGGAGCCATGCCAGACAGGGGACCAAAGGAGAGCCATGCAGGACCCAGGCAGGAAGAACAGTGGGTGTAGGCCTCTTGTTAGAAGTCTTCTCTTTTGTTGAATATTCCCTGAATTCTCCCCTATGCCTGGTGAGGCACTGGTAGATCAGACCATGATTGCAGGGTTATTTCTTATGAAATTCCCCTATTCTAGACTTATCATTTGAGATAACATAGGACAATCATTGTTTTATGTATGCACTCATGTTATCCTGTCTTTGTGAGTTAGACAGGTGTTGAGTGTGTTTCTTCCTTTTATCACAATGAAGATTGGGTCATCCCCTATCTCCCCAGTCCATTCCCTTTCTCAGATACCTTGCCGAGACAGACAGGAGTCCAGGCAAGCATTTTATTACTTCCAGCATGTCCTAGGGCCTGATTCCCTCATTACAGTGGCCAGTTTTGGCTGAATGGTTCCCAGCAGTCTGCTGCTCAGGTATAACTTGCAGAGAGCAGACCTCAGTGCCTCTGCTGTGGTGACCCAAGACTGTTGGCAGCCTCGTCACTGTGGGTGGCTTCTTACATTCCCTCACTTGTCAGAACAAAAGGAAGCCCCTCTCCCCCATTCCCTTGGGCACTGAGCACTTGTCAGAGCTCACTCAGAATGCCAGGGAGAGCAGCTGACTTCCTCTCACACTCGTGGCTTTATTTCTTTTTCCTGTATGTATCAGAGGAGAGGGCAGGTGGATGTGTAAGGCTCAAGGGTATTCATCTCAATATCATACACAGCTTGTTGTCATACTCCAGCTTGTTGCTGGAGAAGGAATTGAATTGGCATTAGAATACCTGATGGGCTGTGCTACCACGTTGTTCTGGGGATCCCCTCTGCATGTTTAGGACTTGGCCTTGGCAGGGTGTGTTCTTTCAGCTGGCCTTTAGCTTGGATGCCTGCTTCTAGTCGCTCATTCTCCAACCTGTCTCCAGTCACTGCTGAAGCATCGCCTGGGAAGGTTTATCGTCTTCCTTCCCCTGCTCTTCAGCTGTGATCTTCACCCGTCAGTCTGCGCAGCAGCGTCAGACGGTGAGGGGAGAGTTCGCTGGCCTTTGGTGAAATGAGGAATAAGGGCAATGTGGTAACTTTCCCCAAAAGCTGAAAAGCTCTGAGATCCTTTCGCTCCTATTCCTCTGCTCCCCTTCTTTGTAAAACAGGTTCTATAAGAAAACTAGGATCTCCACTCCCAGGAGAAAATACAAATGGTTTCTGCTGTTTTGTTTTGAGTTTTTTTTTTTTTTGATAGAGAGGGGCTCTCACTGTGTAGGCCAGGGTGTCCTTGAGCCGTCTACCCTTCTAACTTCAGCCTCCTGAGGGCCATCCTGATGCATAGCCAGTAGGTGACAGGAACTGCATGTGTCACCACATCCTGTTCAAGTACTAATTTGCCCTGCTAATATTCGAGTTCTTTAAGCAGCATCTGATGTCTTCTGCAGTCAAGCTGTGAATTATCCACATGGCCCTATGGTCCCTGATGCCCCACACCTATTCATAGTGAACAGATTGTGCCCGCCCATGTCTCTGGATCTCCTAACTCCCTGCTTCCCGTCCCACTCTCTCTCCATTCTCTGCCTGCTTTCTGCTTATCTATAATTCTCTGCCCTGTAAGGTTGCCCCCTCCGCCATAGGTAGCCTGATTTACTGTTTCCACACTGGAACATGGCACTGACCACTTGTCCTGCAATTCTCTGTCTTATCACTCTCTCCCTTCAGGGACTCCAGTAGGTTTCACAGTCTGCTCTAGAGTAAGCCACTCAGGAAACATATCAGAGGAATGAATGAATGAGTGAGTGAGTGAATTAATGAATGAATACTGTCTGTGTCCTCCCACATGTTAAGTTCAGTCTCTTCTGAGAGACTGAGAGCTGCATAAGGGAAGAGAAGCCTCTAATTTGCACGGTGCAGCCCTTGGGTGTCCTGTGTAGCCTCTACATGCAGTGGTCTGCAGGCTTCGTTACCAGCTTTCCTGTGTTCTCTTTGCGGCCTTCCCCTACCTGCCACCTCCCAGAACTCAGTGCAGTGTCTGAGTTCCTGCAGCATGGACTGCCCCAGATAAGCAGCAGGACCCGAGAAAGCCTTGCCTTCCTGTCAGATCACCAGTATGTGGAGGCCGCTGCACGCCAGAGACAATACTGCATCCTGCTCCTCTTCTACCTGGCTCATATCCATGACGACAGGTCAGTTCTCAGAGCTGGCAGCCCAGCCGGTGATGAGTCCTGGGGCTTTTATCTGTAACCCAGGTCCGTGGAATGCATGAATGCATGTATGCATTCATCTGTGCACACGCGTTTGAGCGCATTTGTTTTTCACATGTGTGACGATGCTTTCAAAGTCTATACAACACACTGTGTCTGGAATGACCAGGCTGTGGGCGTGCTGGGGAAGGACGCTGAGTGGAGGGAGAATGGGGCCGGCAGAACAGGAGGCTGCACCTGCCTGGCAGCTGTGCCTTTCTCACTCAGGCTCTTCTGATCAACAGGTTTGTCCCGGAGGCAGAGTTATTTGTGGCTGTCCAGGGCTTCCTTTTGTCTCTGCAGGACCAGGGTGAGTGCCCTCCGCCAGCAGCCTGCAAAGCCTCCCTCTACCTGCTGGCCGTGTGCCAGGACAAGGACAGCGCACTGAGCAAGGTACGAATGAGAAGGCCTGGGGCTCTCCTCTTTGCACTCATGTTCTCTGGGAGAGCGTGATGATCTGTGTAGACGGGGATGACAGAGCGAGTTGAGCTGAAGTGCCGTGGGACAAGAGAGGACAGTGCTGACACACGGCGAGCCTTTAAACTCGCTAATTCTCTCGACAGCCCTGGCTGGTGGAGATTGTGATTTCCATTTCATAGGTAAGAAAATGGAGACAGAAGTGAAAGTAGCTAAGCCAGACATGGGATCACATCTATAATGCTAGTGAGGTGGAGACAATAAAGGCCAGCCTGGGTAGGCTGCCTCTAACAACAACCCCCTCCCCCAAAAAAAAGTAAAAATAACTTTCTCTAGGTGTACAGGTCTGTCCTTGGTGCCACCTCTGTGCTTTGAGGGAGTTGTGATGACAACACATCAAACTGAGTGGTCATTGTTGGACTGATTGTGGATCTCTCTCCTCTCTCTGTATATGTGTGTATGTATAGGGCGGTTCTGGAGACTGAACCCAAGGCCTTCCACATGCTGTGCTCAACTACTCAACTATATTCCTAGACTTTTTTTTTTTATCTTATTTTATTTTGAGACAGGATTTCACTAAATTGCACAGGCTAGACTCAAACTTGGAATTCTCCTGCTTCACTCTTCCAAGAAACTAGAATTAAATGCTCTACCACACCTGGCTATTGGATCTTTTTTTTTTTTAACTTCCTATCTACTTTAATAATGGCTATAGTTGTATTGTACAAGTTTTCTCTGTTTTATCAGTCCTGGAAATCAACAGTGTCTAACTAATAAGTAAATGTTTTTCTTAGAAGTTTGCTTCTATGTCTTTTTAAAATGCATTTTATTTTTATTGTTGTGTGTGTGTCTAAGTGATAGTGTAACACAACTGTGTGATGGCCTGTGGAAGAAGAAGAGGATGCCAAATTCCCTGGAGGCAGCTGTGAGCTATCTGACATGGGTGTTGGGAACAGAACTTGGTCCTCTGGAGGAGCAGGAAGTACTCTTGACCACTGAGCCTGCTTTCCAGCCCCACTTCAATTCCTTGACTATGAACTTCTCAGTTTTTTTTTTAATATTTTTATGGTTTATTTAACTTTATTTTATGTGCGCTGGAGCCATCTCTCCAGTCCGAATTTAATATTCTTTATTTAGTTTTTGTTGTTTTGAGACATGGTCTCATTTAGTTGAAACTGGCTTGGAACTCAGCTCACTCAACTTCCTTTGTAGCCAAAGATAGCCTTGAACTCTTGGTCCTCTTGCTCACACTTCCTGGGTGCTGAGTTCTCAGGTAGAAACACCGTGCCCCTTTCTCACCAGTTATTAACTAGAGTACTTTATCAACTGTTCATTCACTCTCAAGGGTAGATTGCATAAGAAATAGCTTAAATGATTGGTTCCTATTTTGGGTCTCAGGAAAACAAACAAAATAAAAAAGATGTATGTTTATTTATGTGTGTAGATGCCCTTGGAGGCCAGGGAAAGGTGTTAGATTCCCTGGAACTAGAGTTACGGATGGTTGTTTGTTGTCCAAAATTGAACTCAGATCCTCTGCAAGACCAATTGATGCTCTTGACCACTGAGGCATCTGCAGTACTCACAAAGCTATTTCAGCCACAACCTATCTTTCTTTCTTTTTTTTTGAGTCAGGGTCTCTCTGAGTAGCACTGGCTGTCCTGAAGTTCACTGTGTAGACCAAACTGGCCTTAAACTCAGACATCCGGCTGCCTCTTCTGGATTGGAAGCATGTGCCATCACATCTGGCTAAGCCACACATTTCCCCCTTCTCTCCCCTTTATTCCATTCAAGCCCCCACCCTCTAGGATGGTAATACTGACATTCAGGGTAGCTCTTCCCCCACCTCCCCACGTAATTAGGCTTTCTGAAAATGCCCTCACAGACACACTTGGGTATGTCTTACTGATCTCCTGAGCAGTTTCCAATCAAATCCAGCCTTTCTGTTACTCTTTACTATCAAGACTATAAGGAATTTGAACGTTGATCAGTTTTCCATGGGAAGGGAGTGAGTTGCTAGTGTTTAATACATGACACATCTGCTTTCTCCCTTCTGAGGCAGGCCCACTGCTAGGTGCACTTTTAGTCTAGGGTAGGAGACAGACAGAAATATTGATTTTACACTGAAGTGCCGCTATAGGCCTGGGTCCTTAGCCTCAGCACTACTTTTATCTTGCACTGGGTTTTTTCCCTGGGAGGGTCTTTGCTGGGCTTTGTAGGGTATCTAGCAGCATCCCTGCACTCTCCCTAGTAGATGCCAGCAGCACTTCCCCTGTCATGGCAATGAGAAACGTCTCCAGACCCTACCAAACATCACATAGGGAGCAAATCGCTCCTGCCTGAGAATTGCTGTTAACACTGAGGGGTTTTCTCTCCAAGCCATTGATTGGGATGATCAGCGAGATGCCCTAGGATGCTGAAATACCTCAGTCATTGGTTACATCGCTGGGGTTTCAGGTCCTCTGCAAGGTCTATTCATTTGCTTTCTTCTCCCTCCAGGCTGTAATCGGTGCAATCAGGAAATTCCTAGCAGGCATCTCAGACCTGCACCTGGTCTACACCCACGACCCACTGCTGCTCAGGTTCTTCCTGGTCTACCCGGAGCTGATGAGCAGGTTCGGGCATCGTGTCCTGGAACTTTGGTTTTCTTGGGAAGAGTGCGACTATGGGAACCTAGATCACGACTCGTCTCCTGGATGTGCCGTCCTTCCTACCAGCTTAGCAGCCCTGTTCCAGATGCTCAGAAGCACGCCTAGCGTCCTACTCATTTTGCTGGTGGGTGCACTTATTCATTTCTGCATCCATGGACGGCAGGCTTAGGGAGATGCAACTCAGTTGACAGAGTGCTTGCCTAGCGTGCAGGAGGCCCATGGTTTCATCCCAGTTTGCATAGACTGAATATGATGATATAATCCCAGTACCGGGGAAGTGGAGGCAGGAGGATTGGAAGTTCAAGGTCATCCTCTACTATGTAGTGAGTTTAAGGACAGCCTGGGTTTTAAAGGAGGAGGAGGAAGAAGGAGAAGAAAAAAAGGAGGAGGAAGAAGAGAGAGAGAGAGAGACTAATGTTTGTGTGTGAGTGTAAACCCTGCTCACTATTCTCCAGTTGCTCTGAACGCCTTCTCCTTTTACCTATGGGCTCCCGAGTCCCTGCCTCCTGTTCTTTATGTTTTAATTTCCCTCCTTGACACAGCCCAACTCTTAGAAGTAATTGTCTACTTCCAACTTTTCACCTCCATCTCATTAATTCATCTACCCTTTGGCTTCAGGCCCTGATGCTCCTTAACACTGCATCACCATTATAACAAGTATGTCTCTACCTAATTACTGTTGGCTTGCTGGTAATCATCTTAAGTGACCTGTTGATATTGATGGCTGTCCTCTTTCTTTTTAGTGGCCCACTCTTGGTTTAAGGTACGCCATCTCTTGATTTTCCTCATCCTTCTTCTGACGCTCCTTCTGAGTCTCTTAGAGATTTCCCTATGCCCTGGCTAGGTCTTGAAGGGTGGTATTCTGCAGAGTTCTGTCTGAAGCTGTCTTCACTCAGTGAATCTCTCCTGGGTTGGCTCACCTGTCCCAGACTCTGGTAGCCTCTACCTATATGCTGATGAGTCAAGTCTACACCTCACTTCTGACCACTCCAGACTCAGTCTTATAATACCAACCATGTACTTGGCAGTTTTTTCTAACATGAAGCTCTGTAGACAGAAGTTTCTGTCCACCTGGTCCTGCAGCTGCTCAGTCTCAAAGAAACACACAGAGGCTTATATTAATTATAAATTGTTTGGCCTATTGCTCAGGCTTATTACTAACTACCTCTTACAACTTAAATTAACGCATAATTCTTATCTATGTGTGGCCACATGGCTTGGTACCTTTTCTCAGTGAGCCATTCTTATCTTGCTTCCTCTGCATTTGGCTGGTGACTATGTCTCTGCCTTTCTTCTAACCAGAATTCTCTTAGTCTGGTTGCCCCGCCTATACTTCCTGCCTGGCTTCTGGTCAATCAGCGTTTTATTAAACCAGTACAAGTGACAAATCTTTACAGTGTACAAGAGAATTATCCCATGGCAGAGCTCCTTGGAATGGAGGTATAAATCGGTGATAGAGCTTGTGCTTGGAACACATGAAGTACTGAGTTCGTGAATAAGTAAACATATAAATCTATAATTAATATGAAAACGATGCAACTCATTATCTCTTCTATCTGTGCCTTTCATACCCTGAAAACTGCCCTGGACCACTAGTGTCAGAGGAAATAAGCACTTACGAGAAGCAAACCAAAAAGAAAGTGAATCTCGGAAGACCAAATCCTTAGATTCCACGTGCTCAGGAACAGATGGGGTGCACCATTTTATCCTTCCGGCTCAGACCTTGCCCTCGAATGTAAAATGTCCCATTCATCTCTTCTTGGAGGTGGCTGCACCGGGCCCCAGGAGCCTTTTACTTCCCTTTGCCTAGAGCTCAATAGGAAGGAGCCACCTTCAGGGCTGGATGCTGTTTGAGATCTGGGAAAGGAGGCTTTCCTGTGTTGCAGGTAAAATGGAGACAGCAGGAGGAGGAGGAGTCTGAGGGATATTAAACAAAGGCCGCATACAGATGATCACTTGTTAATCACTGGCTGAGTCTGAGCTGGATGATACTCAGAGATGCTAATAGAGTTGCCCAAGGTAATAAGGATCATGGCCCTGACTGCAGACCACAGCTACTGAGTCTTACTAAATTAGGTCCTAGAAACATCAGTGCTGAAAAGAACAGCAAGGAACAACCTTGTTTGCTGTTCACACATATAATTCCCACCATTTCTTCCCAGCTTTTAGCCATGGGGGGGTGGAAGAGTCTAAAAATATGTGCTGGGACCAATTTCTGGTTTTGATATGGGTAATTAGCAGCTGAAAACAAGGCTGTTAATTGCCACTCTTATCCACGGGTGGTCTTTCACGTACATTGTTCGGCTGTGGAAAACAAGGCTGTCACAGATGCTCTGTTCTGAGTCTGGACAGCTTTGGACAGTTGAAAATGCAGTGGGTCATGGGTCCGCCCACACCTTCTCACCAACCCATGTGAGGAGGTGCACACCAGCACGCCGCATTTACTGCGGCCCACAAGGACCATGCAACCCCTCTCCTTTTAGACCTTTAACGTTCACAGATGTCTGAGGGACCAGTCTTGTGACACTGGAGCAGGGATGGGCCAGCAAAGGACAGCAGGGACTTGACCTTTTCCCTCTTGACCCTGAGTAAGTTATTCCTACTTTAGGTTTCGGCCTCTCGTTGTTTAAAGCAGAAGAGGTGGATGAATTTGAGACCCCCCCCCCAAGTTCTGAAATTATCTTGATTTTCCTTAGCCCTCCAATTTGTGATTTTGTCTTCTCAGAGATATTTTTTGAGTCTCTATGAAGTGTCAGAGGTAAAGCCACTTCACCCCTCCCTTCATTAACACTCTAGAGTGGAATTTACAGTGCTACTATTTCCTTTTTCTTTTTAAGACACCATCTTATTCTGTAGCCTAGGCTAGCCCAGAAATTAATACCTAGCCCAGGTTGGCCTCACACACATGGAATTCCTCTGCCTCATCTTCCTGAGTGCTGAGGTTGTAGGTGGAAGCGACCACCTCTGTCTGGTTCTCTACTATTTTCTTGATTAGTTGATAGACAACTAATCTATCTGCCTCAGTTTCCCCATTTATAAATTGGAGTTATACCTAAAGTTATCAGGAAAATGTAAAAAATGTATAGACAGCCAGGTATGGTGGTGCATGCCTTTAATCCCAGCACTCGGGAGGCAGAAGCAGGTGGATCTCTGTGAGTTCAAGGCCTGCATGGTCTACAGAGTGAGCTCCAGGACAGACAAGACCACACAGAGTAACCCTGTCTGGAAAAACCAAATAAATAAATGAATAAATAAATAAAGATGAATGTATAGACAAATGTATGACTATCATATCAAAGCAGCACCTATGTTATTAGGTTCTAATTGCTGATATTGTCATTGTTTCTCCAAAGCCCAAGCCCTATGCTCATGTTTCCCCATCCTGCCCTGCCTGCCCAGTGGGCATCACATCAGGGTTTGTTTGGCTGAAGTGCCCTGTAGTCACATTTCTCTGCACTGGGAGATGTTCTCTGGATGGCGTCTGAGCGACCTTGGATTCATAGCACCCTATCATAACTGGCTTGACACATTCACTTGTCCAAAGGCATTGGTGTATTTGAGCTGGTAGGTGCCAGGAGCTATCAGGGACAGCACCTGGTGTGCCTTCTGCCTGTTTTGCCTTCAACATACGCTCATTAAAATAACTCCAAAAGCAAAACAAACAAAACAAAATGTCCTTTTCCATTTCCTGAACCCAAGTCTTTCACTGCTTGGGGCAGGGATGGACAGATAGATGCCATCGCAGAGAAGGGGCCTGACCTGGTCCTCACTTCCTGTCCCTGAATCTTTCCCAGCCTATTTTTCTCCTGACCTATGACATCTCTGCCCTCTGTGTCGTCTTCTGGCTCTCAGGTTGCTGATCCTAAAATCAACCTCTTCTTGCCTCTAACACTTTAGGTTACAAGAGAGAGGTATCCTGAGTTCCTGAGTCTAGAGGTCTACAGTCACATCCTTGGTGCCACTTACTGGCTTTAATGTGACCTCTGGCAAATCGTGGAATGTCCGTGTTTGCTTCTTGATGTAATACGATGGGACTCTTCTCCAGGATTTGTGACAAGTCCGTTCATCCACCAGGGCATTTGGTACAAAGTTAGATGCTAAGTGAGATTTCACTCAGTTTCTGTGAAACCATCATCGTGGGTATGGTCCCTGACTCTTTCCTGCATTGTCTACCTGTCCCTGGCTGTGTGCCCTCTGAGCTCCGGCTTCCTTCTCCTCTCAGGACCTCATCTATTCCAGACCTATGGACATAGCTCGCAAGGTCCTGGTTGTCCTGGGGACCTTCATTCGGGAGAATGAAGATATTGAGGTGGGTGGTCTCATCCGAGGCCACTTCCTGCTCATCCTGCAGCGCCTGCTGGTGGAGTACGGAGCTTCCACCTCAGGAGGTCAGTTTTCCTTGGACATGTTTGAACATGTAGAGTAGACCATTCTATTTTGGTGACGTGTGGTCTAAGAAAGAGCATCAGGTTTTGCAACAGAAGAAAAATCAGGCCAGTCCCTACCGTGCACAGCATGTGCTCAGAGCTGTTTGTCACAAAAATGGCAGCTCCCAGAGGGAAAAGGAAGTGCAAATCTGGAGGATGCTAGGGAACCAGCAGGGCTGTGGGAGTAGGGTGGATCTGTGATGTGTTGAATACCCAGTGAGTCCCAGGAGGATATGCTAGCAGTCACAGAAGCTGGCTTCTCAGTATGAAGAAACTCAAAATTAGGGTTGATTTGTCTTCAGCTATTTTTAAAGAAGCTGACATTTTTTTTCCTTTGAGAATCTGATTTTGCTTTTGAGAGAAGGTCTCATATAGACCAGGCTAGCCACAAATTCATAGTGATCCACCTGCCTCTGTCTTTCGAGTATTGGGATTAGAGGTATGTATGTAGCACCATGCCTGGCTCAAGAGTCTGATTTCTTTTTAAAAAGGTCTCCCTGTGTAGCCTTGGCTGGCATGGAGCTCACTTTGTAGACCAGGCTGGCTTCCAACTCATGAAGATCCACTGTCTCTGCTTGCTGAGTGCTAGAATTAAAGCTATCACTGCCACACCTGAGCCAAAAATCTTATTTTTTTTTTTAAACTAAATTTCCGAGCCATCAAGGGCAAGTGGGAAGAGGCTTGTAGTTCCCAGGTCCATTTCCTGAAAGAACACTGGAGTTTTGAGGATCTAAGCACTTCCTTTCCAGGGAAGAACAAAATGTATCTGGATGATGGTACTGTTTACGGTAAGGGTTGGACCAGCCAAATGGCTCAGCAGGTGACAGCTGAACAGCCTTGCTCAACAGCCTGCCAAGCCAAGTTTGATTTCTGGAACCCATGTAAAGGTGGACGGAGAGAACTGATTTCATGAAGTTGTCCTCTTACCTCTATGTATGTGCTGCTGCACCCTCCCCCCATTACACATGCACACACACTAATAATAGTAATAATAATAATAACAAATTTTAAAAATTTGAGGCCAGGTGTAACAGTGTGACAGCACTGGAGAGACTCTGTGAGTCTGAGGCCAGCCTGGTCTACATACTGAGTTCCAGGACAGCCAGGACTACACAGAGAGACCCTGTCTCAAAACAAAAAACCAATTTTTTTTTGAGATTCATTGTAGACAGGTATGGTGCATTCCTTTAATTACAGAACTTGGTAGGCAGAGGCAGGCAGATCTCTGAGTTTGAGGCTAGCCTGGTCTACAAAGGGAGTGCTAGGACAGCCAGGGCTGCCCTTAGAAACCCTGACTCAAAAAAAAAAAAAAAAGATTGCCATGCAGTGGTGGCACATGGCTTTAATCCCAGCCCTCAGGAGGCAGAGGTAGGTGGACCTCTGTGAGTTAGAGGCCAGCCTGGTCTACAGAGTGAGTTTTAGGACAGCCAGAACTGTTATACAGAGAAACCCTGTCTCAAAAAGCCAAAAAAAAAAAAAAAAGAAAGAAAAGAAAAAGATTAAGTGAAAAGAATAGAAAATAGATTTAGATTTGTGTTCAATTCCTGCCTTTGTTTGGTGACTTGTGAACAATAGGATATTATTAACAGTTCTTGGGAAATCCAGAGTCCGGATACTAGCAGATTTGATGTCTGGTAAGAGCCCATGTTCAGACATCTTGTGTTCTCATGCGGCAGAAGGGACAATGACTAGCTCTTTGGAGTCTATTTTTCGGTACTAATCTTATCCATGGTGACAATGTCTTATGACTCCATCAGCTCCTAGTAGCTCCCCTTCATAGTGAAGGTTAGAGTTTCAGCATAGGAACTGGGGGCTCGCAAGCATTCAGAGCATGACATCCGCCTTAAGAAGCATGGGACCCTTGTGAGAAATCACTAGGTTTGTTTTCTTAACTGCAAAGTAGGAATAAAAGTCCCTGTTTACATGGGGTTTTTTGGGGGGGGGGCGTTTCAAGACAGGGTTTCTCTGTAGCTTTGGGGCCTGTCCTGGAACTAGCTCTTATAGACCAGGCTGGCCTCGAACTCACAGAGATCCGCCTGCCTCTGCCTCCCGAGTGCTGGGATTAAAGGCGTGTGCCACTATCGCCTGGCTGTTTACATGTTTTTTAATGGACTTTAGTGAAGAAATGAATTCCCAATGGCTCCCTAGAGTTGGTACCCAGTGTATGAGCTACTGCTGTCCCTCCTGAGAAGAAATGAGAGAGCCACCCCTTACTTAGGGCTGTTTGTGGCAGGGCGGTATTCGACCTTTGGGTGGGCTGAGCTCAGCTCTCTGAGCAGCCTGTTCTTGTTCTCCATAGCCTCGGGGAACCTGCCACTGCTGCTGAACCTCCTCTCCTTGGTGCAGCTCAGGAGTGAGTCGGAGCAAGAACTGGACAGCATGGCCATGAAGCTGCTTCATCAAGGTGCCTTGGCTGCTTGAGACAGTGCCCACGGGCCTGGGACTGAGTGTGGTGGGGCCCACTCGGTTCGGAAAATGTGAACAAGTCAGTCTGTTCCTGTGGGCATCTTTTGACCTCCTCTGCTCATTGTAAAGGAATATTTGGGAGACACCCACTCTAAAAAGCAAACAATAACCCAAAATAGCAAACTAACAATCAGTGTATGATAGGCACCAGCTGTAGTGAAGTCAGGAAGACATTTGCATGTTAGCTATTGATAATTGTATGCAGAGCCACCTTGCCTGTATTGAGCTCATGGGTAAAAATGGAGCATCCCTCATGTAGGGTTGAGATGCAAATACGTGTTCTGGTAGATGTGCAGTGCTTGGCACACAGAGGCCTTCTGGATGCAGTCTGTGTCAGGTAATGCTTCCCAATATCTGATCGGCTAGCTTCCCTGTCTCACAGCTGACTCAGGTCATCCAGTTCACAGTTCTCTGGGCATCCTTTTAAAAATATTTTTACTAAGCCGGGCGGTAGTGGTGCATGCCTTTAATCCCAGCACTTGGGAGGCAGAGGTAGGCGGATCTCTGTGAGTCGAGGCCAGCCTGGTCTACAAGAGCTAGAGAAACCCTGTCTCGAAAAACAAAACAAAAAAAAAAAAAAAAAAGAAAGAAAGAAAGAAACCCTGTCTCAGAAGAAGATTCTCTGATCTGAATTTTGGTGGCTGAATAGAAGTAAAGTTATTAAAGCAGTGCTATAAGAGAACGTACCAGATATAAGGGTGTCTGCCTGTACCCTTAGAATTCTAGAGGTAGAGGCAGGGAGACTGGAAACTGAAAGTCAGGCAGGACTGTACAGCAAGATTCTGTTATTTAAAAAAAGAAAGTTTGGAGTGGTGGTGCACACCTGCAATCCCAGCACTCAAGAGGCAGAGGCAGGAGGATGGTGGTGCACACCTGCAATCCCAGCACTCGAGAGGCAGAGGCAGGAGGATGGTGGTGTACACCTGCAATCCCAGCATTCGGGAGGCAGAGGCAGGATGGTCATGCACACCTGCAATCCCAGCACTCCGGAGGCAGAGGCAGGAGGATGGTGGTGCACACCTGCAATCCCAGCACTCCGGAGGCAGAAGCGGGAGGATCAAAGGGGTCAGTCAGTACTATCATCAGCGAGTGATGAATTTGAGACTAGTCCAGGATACATGAGACTCTGTCTTAAAAACCAGAGGGAAAGGGTGAAAGGAAGAAGGAGGGGGTGGAGGCGGAAGGATAGCAACTATAGGGACTTGTCCATCCAGCATCACAGACTTCCCTTGGGATGACTAAGTGACTGAACGGTCTTAGGGAACGAAGATCACTGCTAATGTATTGTCTTAGGATTTCTATTGCTGCAATAAAACACTGTGACCAAAAGGCAAATTGGGAAGGAAAGGGTTTATTAGGCTTACCACTTCAGCATTGCTGTTCATCACCGAAGGAAGTCAGGACAGGAACTCAAACAGGGCTGGATTCTGGAGGCAGGAACTGATGCAGAGGCCAGAGAGGGGAGGTGCTTACTGGCTTGCTTTCCGAGGCTTGCTTATAGGCCAGGAGCAGCAGCCCTGGGATGTCTCCACCCACCATGGGGGCCCTCCCCCACTGATCACTAAATGAGAAAATGCCGTACAGCTGGATCTCAAGGAGGCACTACCTCCATTGAGGCTCCTTCCTCTGATGACTCTAGCTTGTGTCAAATTGACACACAAAACCGGCCAGGACAGGTAGCAGGCTGGCATATGCACAGTAAGAGGATGCCCTTGACAAGTGAACTCCTAACAGTGTGTTCAGATTGCCGGTTGGTTGTGGGTTGCTCATGTGGCTTGTACAGATGGAAGATGTGGACAAACATACCTTCAAGTTTGTCGCCATCCTTCTTTCCACTGGCTGTAACATAATGTTTGACTTCTCCCCCGAGACTGGCACCTGAAACTAGCCAGTTGTTGGCCAGCATCTGTGGGAACCGTGAGACCGCTTAAACTAGAGTGTTGTGCCATGGGCTATTTGTGGACTCTGCTTTCTTACAGTCAGCAAGCTGTGTGGGAAGTGCAGCCCTGCGGATGTGGACATCCTGCAGCCCTCCTTCAACTTCTTGTACTGGAGTCTCCATCGAACCACACCCAGTAGCCAGAAAAGAGGTACAGGGGCTCCGACAGAGTCACTGAAGAGGCCAGTGTCAGGGGTCCTTGGTGCCCTTGGATTTTTCTTCTTAAAAAGTAACTAGGTGTTTGTGTGTGGTTGATGATGAGACTCAGATTCTGGTAGTCTGTGATTCTTCTTAAAAAGTAACTAGGTGTTTGTGTGTGGTTGACGATGAGACTGAAATTCTGGTAGTCTGTGATTCTTCTTTTTTTTATCTTCATATTCTTTACTACTGTGATTCTTCTTAAAAAGTAACTAGGTGTTTGTGTGTGGTTGACGATGAGACTCAAATTCTGATAGTCTGTGATTCTTCAATGTGCAAGGCTCCTTAGGTCCCTTCGATGAGCCATTGTTTGGCAGGCTTCAAAACCCTACTAGGTACTCACTATCATAGAGGTAGTAAGCTAGATGATTGCCCCTCCCCTCTTTTCCCTGCAGCTGCTGCTGTACTGCTGAGCTGCACAACCTTGGTTGAGCTTCTGGAGAAGATGCTGGCCCTCACCTGGACAGAAGCAGGCTCTCCCAGGACTCCAGTGCTCTGCTCTGCCTGGCTGCTCACTGCCTCCTTCTCTGCCCAGCAGCACGATGGCAATTTGCAGGTTAGTGTCTAGTGCCATATCTTCGCTCAAAGAAGAGGTAAAATTCTGAGTTCTTTCCCCAGTTCTGTGGCATATTAGCTGTGTGACCTTGGCAAAATACTTAACTATACTGAGTTTCAGAGTTCTTACCTACAGCAATCAAGGGAGTCAGGGTTATTGACAGCTTGGTGTAAATTACTCTTTTTAACAGGAATGGATCATCTACATGTCGGGCTGTATTCTGGGCACAGAGAAATAAAAATGACTGTAGCATTTGCCCTACCCTTAGGGAATGTGTTTTCTAGGTAGAGCCTTGAAGGAACACTCTACTTGGCAAAGGCAGTGGGAAAGGTGCTCCAGGGCAGAGAGTACAGTGTGAGTAAGGGCATAAAGATGCACACATTTAGGACATGGGGTACGTGTTTAGGGATAAGCTGGTGTGTGTGGATGGAATGAGGGAGTGAAAAACATAGATTGGTTTAGACAAGAAGGCAGGAGCCAGCTGTGACCTTGTCATGCCCAGTGGCAAGATGTAGAGTGCCACATGTAGTTAGCTGTCATTGTCATTGTTGGAGGTGGGTGCAGAGAACATGAAAGCAGTGGACATCGACACAGAAACCCTCATTTCCTTCTGGAGGACCTTGTCGTCACAATGTCCTTTGTGAGCTCCACTCCTGGCCATTTCATACACAGCTGCTCTTCCCCAAGCTGCTCCTCATGGGCAGACTCCATCTCTGAGCAGCACCCAGCACGGCCAGTTCTCTGTTAGAAGGGAAATGAGTTTTGGCTCCTGTGGTAGTGACAATGACAGCAGTTCTGTGCTGTGGCAGCCCCTGTGTGGTGTTGCCTAGGGCTTATTTTTGTTTATTATTTATTTACTGAAACAGGGTTCCTCTCTTTAGCCCTGGAGCTGGCTATGTAGATTGGGTTGATCTCCACCTCACAGAGATCTGCCTGCCGCTGCCACTGGAATGGTGGAATTAAAGGCATGTATAACCATGCCTGTCTTTTTTTAAAAGTTGTATCGTGATAGGATGTCATGTGGCCCAGACAGGCCTCAGATTTGTTAGGTAGCTGATTCTGGCCTTTGACTCCTCATCCTCCTGCCTCAACCTCCCAGATATGATTTTATAGGTATGTGTCACTGTGATGGTCCCATGGGTGATTCAGAACAGTATTCCTTGTTTTACTCTGTGAGGAGCTTGGACCACTCTCACTTCTCTGGTGATGTGCCTGGGTAGAAGGCTGCCCTCCTTCCTCCTTCTTGACTGCGCCTGGCCATCATCATATACCTCGCCGGCAACCTGCTCCCACCCAGCTCCACTGCCCTGATTCAGTCTCAGATATGTAAGGAATTCTTTGTGCTAGACTCTGAGTCAGGCTCCTCTGACAGCTCGTGTTCTGATGGAGGAGGGCAGAACAGACCGGCTTTGAACCCGCCACCCTGTCCAGCTCCTCAGTTGGACATTTGACTCATGTTTACTTATGCTGCTCCTGCACCAGTCTCCAAGATAACTTTGGAGGTAGAAAAGCAGGAAGCAGAGATGCAGTGACTTACCCGCTATGTTTATATAGTGACTCACTATATAATTCAGGATGGCCTCAAACTCACAATCCTCCCCTCTCAAGGCAATGATTGGCATGTGCCACCACCCTTGGCAAGAGCCAAGGTTCTTATTTGGTGTGTTGAATTCTAGGTGTTCCGAGTTAGTTGAGTAGAGCCAGAGAGAGACCAAACCACAGATGAGGCTGAAGGAGGCTTCCTGGAGGCTGTGCTGTCTGGAATGACGTCAGCGTGGAGTTAGTTCTCTAGGTGCAGGCTGGTCCTCCTCACATTCCTCGCATCCGGACAGTAAGGCTCAGAGGGCTGTGCCGCCTCCATGTCTTGATGCAACAGGAAGTAGATTCTACCTACACCTACAGAACACGGATTGGGTTTAGCCCGTTTCTCCACTTCCCTGCCAGGTCCATCAGACATTATCTGTGGAACTAAGCCAAGTACTGAAGATTCTCAGCTTTCCAAAGAAAAAGTCTGCACTGCTGTCAGGTACGGTGTGGACTTCCCAGCAGAAGAAAAAGCCTTTCCCTTGGATTCTTAGACAGGACCACCTACCCAGACCATAAGTCTCTATCAGCACCATTTCCCCTTCTGGGTAGAAGATGGGAGAGGAGGAGGAATGGGGTGTCAGGAGTCTCCTCTTTCTAGCTGCCGTCCTACGATTCCTGCGGACAGCACTGAAGCAAAGATTTTCTTCTGCCTTGGTGGCCTTGGTGCCCTCAGGGAACCAACCGCTGCCAACTCCTGAGGACACTGTCCTAGCTCCACTGGAAACATCACAAGTGCTGTCCCTGCTCATCGGGCTTCAGAACCTCCTGGTGCAGGTAAGGCTCTGGCTGAGTAGGCCCCTGCAGTGGGAACTCCTGTTCTTGGGACAGCAGGAAAAGATGGCTTCCTCGCAGGAGACTAGTGTTTCCATCAGAGCAGCCATTGAGTCACGTATGTGAAATCCCAGCACTTGGGAGGTGGAGACAGGAAGACCAAGAGTTTGGGTCATTGTATTAGAGATTTCTAGAGGAACAGAGCTGATAGTATGAATTTGTAGTTAAAGGAGTCTTTTGGAAGGCATGTAAGATATAGGTCTGTAGGGTTTTTTTTTTTTTAACTCTTTGAGGGCCCACCACACAGCTCCCAAATAAATACACAGAGGTTTACTTATGAATGCCCAGCCTTAGCTTGGCTTGTTTCTAGCCAGCTTTTCTAACTTACATGATCCTGTTTCTCTCTAACTAAATACCTTGCCTCTGGGCTTTTTACCTTTCTTTATTCTGTATTTCTTTCTTTCTTACTCTGTGGCTATGTGGCTGTGTGGCTGGCCCCTGGTGTTCTCTTCTTCTTTTTCTTGCTCCTCCTATCTATTCCTCTCCTTCCTAGCTATTGGCCATTCAGCTCTTTATTAGACCAATCAGGTGGTTTAGACAGGCAAAGTAACACAGCCTTACAGAGTTAAACAAATGCAACATAAAAGAATGCAGCACATCTCTGCATCATTAAACAAATGTTCCACTGCATAAACAAATGTAACACATCTTTTTTGTTTTGTTTTATTTGGGTTTTGGTTTTTCGAGACAGGGTTTCTTTGTATAACAGCCTTGTCTGTCCTGGAACTTGCTTTGTAGACCAGGCTGGCCTTAAACTCACTGAGATCTGCCTGCCTCTAAATGTAGCACATCTTAACCTAATATTCCATAACACAGTTCTGGTTCCACCTGGGGTTGTCTGCACACTGAAGAGGCTGAGAATCAGTAGCTGCTTGCTCCATGAGGCTGGATACATCCATGGGCCCATTCTGGTGCTGAACGTCTAGAGGATTTCTAAAGAGCCATTGGTGTTCAGTTCATGTTGGAAAGCTGAAGAAACTGACTCCTGATGCCAGCGAAGGACGGCGACAGCAGCAAGAGACTAGAGAAACTTGTGACCGGGGTAGAAGGACTGACTAGTGAGACACAAGCAAGAGGATAGAGAGACTTGTGACCGGGGTAGAAGGACTGACTAGTGAGACACAAGCAAGCAGGTGCAAAGCAGCAGCCATCCCTTCTGACCTGCTTATAGCTGGGCCACCATGGACACGGTGCTGACCACACTTTGTGTCCTTCACCTCAGCCTAATCAGGAAAATCCCTCATAAGTGTGCAGACGCAGTGAGGCTGAAGCCAAGGTTAACCATCACGGTTGTCCTTAAAATATAGAGAATTCGGGCTGGAGAGATGGCTCAGAAGTTAAGAGCACTGACTGCTCTTCCAGAGGTCCTGAGTTCAATTCCCAGCAACCACATGGTGGCTCACAGCCATCTGTAATGAGATCTGGTGCCCTCTTCTGGCCAGCAAGCATACATACAGACAGAACACTGTATACAGGTTTCTGTGTGTGCCTGAGTATGCAGGTACACACAGGTGTGCCCATACAGATGGAGGGGAGAGCAGAGGACAGCCTGTTGTCACCCCTCAGGCACTCTCCACTTCATGATTTTTGTTGCTGTAGTCATTGTCTTTGTTTGTTTTTCGAGACAGGGTTTCTTTATGTAACAGCCCTGGCTGTCCTGGAGCTCACTGTGTAGACAGGCAGACAGGCTGGCCTTGAACTCACAGAGATCTGCTTGCCTATGCCTTCCGAGTGCTGGGATTAAAGGTATTTTTTCCCATGCCTGGCTAGGTACATAGTTGTGTTAAACACTATCACAATATGGAGCATTTCCTCACTGTCACTCATGTCCCTTCCATGACCCTTTACAAACATTGATCTCCTTTCGGGCACTACACTATTATCTTCTATAGAATTTCATAGAATCATATAATATTGGGCTTTACGCGTCTAGTTTCTTTCAATTAGCTTAATGACTTTGAAATCCATTTATTGTGTGTATCAATAATTAATTTCTTCTTATTATGAAATGGTATTCCCTTTATAGCTATACTACAGTTTGTTTATCCATTCACCTACAAAGAGAAACTCTGGATTTTTAGACTGTTGGCAATTATAAATATGTTGTTGGTTGTTTTCACTCTTTGCTCTTTTGGGGTGCCTGCCATCCAGCTCCCAAATAAACCACACATGGAGGCTTATTCTTTCTTATAGATGCCTGGCCTTTGCTTGGCTTGTTTCTTGCCAGCTTTTCTTAACTTTAAATTATCCCATCTACCTTTTGCCTCTGGGCTTTTGGCTTTCTCTATTTCTGTATACCTTTTCTTTCCTTCTAAGTCTGTGTCTGGCGGTGTGGCTGGGTGGCTGGCCTGGGCTCCTTCCTCCTTTTTTCATTTCTTGATCTCTTTTCTCTCTCTCTCTCTCTCTTTTTTTTTTTTTTGAGACAGGGTTTCTCTGTGGCTTTGGAGCTTGTCTTGGAACTAGCTCTGTAGACCAGGCTGGCCTCGAACTCACAGAGATCCGCCTGCCTCTGCCTCCCGAGTACTAGGATTAAAGGCGTGTGCTACCACTGCCCGGCTCTCTTTTCTCTTTTTCTCCTTCTATTTATTCTCTCTGCCTGCCAGCCCTGCCTATTCCTTCTCCTGGCTTCTATTGGCCATTCAGCTCTTTATGAGACCAAGTGGATCTCAGGGCTACACAGAGAAACCCTGTCTTGAACAAAAAAAAAAAAAAAAAAAGAATGCAACACATCTTTGCATCATTAAATGTTTCAGAGCATAAACAAATGTAACACACCTTAAAATAATATTCTACAATATAAAGTTACTCCTAAATTAAAAAATAATATTTTTGAGACAAGGACTTATGTAGTTCAGGCTTGCCTTGAATTCCTGATCCTCCTGCCTCTGCCTCACAGTGCTGGGATTTCAGGTCTGTACCACCACTCCCATTTCTGAGTAAAGTAGCTCTTACTACTGTAGTGCAAATGTGTATGTTGATAAGTAAAGATTTATTCATCATGGGTGAATACCCAGAAATGGGATTGTTGGGTCAAGTGATGTGTTAGTGATCTGTTTGTTTTTCTGTAATGAGTTATCAAAGCATAGTGACATAAACACCCCCTACAGTCCTGTTAGTCCCTTCACAGTTCTATAGGCCAGACGTTTGGGGGAACTCACCAAGGTTGTTTACTTAGGTTAGTGGTGGCTTTGTGGACTGGTAGGGAGGAAACCCATTGTTCTTATATACGAAGCAAGAGTTCTGTCACTGAGGTTTCCACTTGGACCCACAGGGCTAAAATCAATGATAGCCAAGTTGGGAGCTTATCCAGAGGAAGTGAACTCTTCCCAAGGGCCTCTTTCAGCTCTTGAAGGTTGTTCAAATCATTTCTGACACAATCCTTCCATTTTCAATACCACAATGGCATATGAGTCTTACACTTTAAGTCACTCTGATTCTTCTGCCATAGGGCAGAGGAAACTCCTAAAAGGTTCACAGGGTTATCAATCTTTAATTTTAGCTCCTAGAATGTAGTGACTATCTCATAGTAGTTTTAATTTGCAGCTCCCTAATGACTGGTGATAGTGAATTTTTCATGTGTTAGTTAGAGTTTAAAGTTTTACTT
Source organism: Ondatra zibethicus (assembly GCA_004026605.1). NCBI lineage: Eukaryota > Metazoa > Chordata > Mammalia > Rodentia > Cricetidae > Ondatra > Ondatra zibethicus. The sequence continues at coordinate 132,068 of PVIU01002218.1, read as the reverse complement.
GATAAAAGGTTCCTGTGAACAGATTGATACCTGCTGGTTTAGATACACTGTAAGTCTTCAAGTGTCTTGTGGGTGAACCTTTTAGTGGGTCCCAGGGTCTATCTCCTTTTCTAAAACAAATCACTCTTTCAAAAAAAAAAGTGGTAACTTTTAAGGGCACTCCCTCCTCTTGCAGAGACCTGGGTTCAGTTTCCACCTTTTACAAGGTTGCTAACAACCATCTATGACTCCAGTTCCCAGAGATCCAATGACCTTTTCTGGCCTCTGTGGGTACTGCATTCACATGGTACACTTTCATACATATACTCATACATATAAAATAAAAATAAATACATCTTGGGGGGCTGTAGAGCTGGCTCAGTGGTTAAGAGCACTGGATGCTCTGGCAGAGGACTCAGGTTCAGTTCTCAGCAGCCACGCAGTAGTTCACAACCATCTGTAATTCCACTTCTGTGGGCTGCAACCCCTCTTCTGGCCTCTGTGGGCACTAGGCACACATGTAGTTCATAAATGTGCATATAGGCAAAACACTTGTATACATAAAACAGAAGTAAATAAGTCTTTCTTAGAAAGTTTGTTACAACTGGGTGTCTTGTTGTGCCCCTAATCTTAGTACTTGGGAAGTAGAAGCAAGAGGATTGATTGCCCCAAGTCTGAGGCCAACCTGATCTCCAAAGTAGACTCTAAGTCAGCTGGGAATGTAATAGTGAGACCTGTTTCAAGAAAAACAAGAGTACGCTTCACAAAAAGGTGTTACTTAATATAAATATTGTGCTTTGTACATGACAGATGATTCTAACAAGCACTTAAAGTTATTTACAGGATTGTATTCCATATCTGAAAAACTGAAATCTAAATAACTTAAAAAACCTAAACCTTATTGGTTAATATATATATGATGTTCCTGGAGTTTGAGGCCAGTCTAACTACATGAGATCTTGTCTTAGAAAAACAAATAAATCCTGACTCTAATTCTGTTTTGTTTTCCCAGAAAGATCCTCTGTTATCGCAAGCCTGTGTCGGCTGTCTGGAAGCCTTGCTGGACTACTCACATGCCAGGAGCCCAGACATTGGTAAAAACCTTCCTTATTCTCTCATTGTCCACGATCAAGATGGGAGGGAATCAACCCATCATCTTACCGCTCCAGTGCTCTGACAATACTGCAGAGGACTCTATGCCCACTGTATAGACGTGGGCACTGAGTGCTAGAGTGTTCAAGTGATCTGCCTAACCGTGGTCACTGTGCTCTTAAGTAGCAGAGACTTTCTGGTTGTGTACCTCTCATAGTTATGGGATAGACTGTTTTACTGAGAGTCCAGATAGGTGGGTAGAAGTCCAGGCAAGAGACCTCATGAACCCAGCCTGTTTAATTTCCTGTCTGCAGCTGAGCAGCCTTTTTTTTTTTTAAGTCGATAGGAGAAACTCCTCTTTGGGCATGCTCCTGGGTCTCTGGAAGAACAGCATTAACCACCTGTGGACTGATGTCTCTTACAGCACTCCATGTGGCTTCCCAGCCCTGGAATCGGTTTTTGCTGTTCACCCTCTTGGATGCTGGAGAGAATTCCTTCCTTAGACCTGAGATACTGAGACTTATGACCGTGGTAAGTGCAGACAGGATAGGATAGCCCTATGGTTGGAAGATATCAGCAGGGTGTTGCTAAAGAGGTTCAAAACACAAAGGTATTTTAGGTGACCCTAATCTTCAAGGAGCAGTATGGTAGCCTTCACCCTACAAGAGACCTGCCCACAGATTTCCTGTGATAGCTACATCTAACCTTAGGACACATTTTCTCTTATTTCTTTAATGAAACGATGGCCAGGGGCTTTTGCCACATGACAGGTCTAAGTACCAAGGATGTCCCAGAGTCACATACTCTGCCTCCAGAGGTCCCTCATTCTAGAAAATGAGAAAGACAAGTAACTGAATAGTTAAGTTTGATTTTCTGAGTAACAGAGTATTTGGCACATTAATAATTCTTGCTGAATGAAGAACAAAGGAACAAGCTCATGGCTGACAGTGAAGCTCACCCGCAAATAAATCAGAGGTGAAAACACAGAGAAAATTAATTGCTTTTGTGAAGTGTAAGTAATGTGTCAGCTGAAGCTTAAAGGAGCAATAGGCAGAAGGAGACAGTATTTTAGGAAGTGAGGTGGGAGTAGTAGGGTCAAGAGCACATAGGGAGGCTACAGGAACCACACTCAGTCCATCTTGGCCATGAGTTCGCAGTGCAAGGCTGGGGGAGGGAGCCAGATGAAGCAGTCAACTGAGGCCAGCTCTCTCAGGATCTCAATCTACCTCATCTGCCCCATTCTCCTGTGAGACAACCCCATCCATCCTCACCAGTGCAGCACTTAATAGCAGGACTCTGGACTTTAGAATGGTGTTCCCTGCTCAGTGCTGGGGACAGTAGTGCACAGAAACAGCATCTCCTCTAATTATGGACATTTGGGGCTTTTCTTCTGGGCTAGTTTGTGCAGTACCGGAGCAACAACATCCTCTCTCGTGAAGAGGTGGGTCTTATTTTACAAGGTGCAGCACTGGCTGACCTGTCAACTCTTCCAAATGATACACTCCAGGCTCTGCGTGGCTTCTTCCTGCAGGTGAGTGGAAAAAGGATGCTACACAGCTGTATGAGGCTAGACCCTCAAGACCATTCTCTCTGTGGAAGCTCCAGCCACATAAGCCATTGGGAAATCAAGAATATGGGTGGTGGGGGACAGTTAGAGAGGGCTTGTCTCTCCTGTCCCTTTTCCTACAGGTCCAGAGTGTAGGTCTCCTGACTGACCACAACAAAATCCAGACCTTGCAGGCATCCTTGGAGAGCCTTTGTTCCAGGACCTTCTCAGCCCAGCCAGCCCTTCAAGACATGCTGTATCCTTTCTTGCATCTGGGCAGATGGTGTGGCCTAGGTAACATCCCCAAGGCCACGGAGGCTGTAGCAGAATTCTTTCCCCTAGTGCAAGTAGGGAGGGCTGGCCCCTAAGAAAGCCTGGGCTTGAGACTAGTCATGGTAGCACATACCTGTAAATCTCAGCGCTCAGGAAGCTAAGGCAAGAGGATCTTAAATTTTTATGCCAGCCCGGGCTACATAACAATATCTTATTTACTTATTTATTTTTTGTTTTTTTCAAGACAAGGTTTCTCTGTCGCTTTGGTGCCTGTCCTGGAACTAGCTCTTGTAGACCAGGCTGGCCTCAAACTCACAGAGATCTGTCTGCCTCTGCCTCCCGAGTGCTGGGATTAAAGGCATGTGCCACCACTGCCCGGCTTAACAATACCTTATCTTAGAGAGGGAGAGAGAGAGAGAGAGAGAGAGAGAGAGAGAGAGAGAGAGAGAGAGAGTTGTCAGGCACTGGTAGTGCACACCTTTAATCCCAGGACTCAGGAAGAGGCAGGCGGAGCTCTGTGAGTTCGAGACTAGCCTGGTCTACAAAGTGAGTTCCCGGGTAGTCAGGGCTGTTACAGAGAAACTGTGTCTTGAAAAACATGGGAGGGGGGAGGAGGAGAGGAAAAAGGGGGGACCTGACTGTCCTGGTGGCTAGAGTCTTCTAGGTTGTGATGCGCTGGAGACATAATAGTGCCTGTGTGTGTGTGTGTGTGTGTGTGGAGGAGGAATACTTCTCCATTTTAGAAGCACCCATGCTCTTTTTAATAAATAATTTACTTCTACTTTATGTGAATTGGGGTTTTACCTGCATGTATGTATTGTGAGGGTGTAGTCCCTGGAACTGGAGTTACAGATTGTTGAGAACCACCATGTGGGTCCTCTGGAAGAACATCCAGTGCTCTTAACTACTGAGCTGTCTTTCCAGCCCACATCCATGCTCTTATCGGACCATTCTTGCCCTTTGGGGTTCTGGAAGTGTGAGATTCCCTTCCCTGCCCCTTTAGCTCCATTTCTCTCCTATTCTCCTCTCATGCTTCCTACCAGCTGCCTTGGAGGTGTGTCTGTTTCCCTGTCCCACATCAGAGACTGAGCTCTAAGGACACAAAGGCCCAGACACAGAAAGAAGTGAGACCTGTAGAAAAATTCAGGACAGTTGTTGATGGAAAAATGTCAACCTCAGTCCTTCGCTGGGAGCCATTTTACTCCACCGTGAAAATGGAATCCTGAAATAAAACAATGAGTTCACATTCCCGTGTGGGCTTTCTTTCTGAACTCACCTTTCTGAAGCTTGCTCCTCAGCTGGTCAGTCGGACACTGGGTTTTAACAAAGATGGAGAGAGGCGGAGTAGAGAAGGCATTTAAGGAGCCTGTGCAAAGTGCCTCAGTAGTTGTGCATACAGACGGAGAGAACCCTGAGCTGGGAGGGCAGAGCAAGGGCTTGTGGTTGGAACTCTGAGGGTGACTTTCCCTCGAGTGGTCATAGGGAGAGGAATAAATCTCAGGCAAAGACAATCAAACCCTCAGCCTGCCTTGCTGAGCAAATCTGTCTCAGCTCCCCTGGCTCAAGCCAGCCCTCTCAAAGCCCACATGGGCAGTGATCATTTAACAGCTACCCGTCGCTGGCTGCTGGCAGACAACTCTGCCCACACTTATTTATCAGCCCAGCCTGGGCCTCTGCGCTCTAACTGACCACTCCACCTGTCTTCCCCGGATCTAGTTGTCCTGACACCCCCTAACCCCCACTTCCCGAGCAAAACTGAAAATGTATGAACAGATGGAGCGCTCTGGTTTAGAAATTAGTGGACTGGAGCGGCAAGCAGTGGCTGCCCGCATTCCCCACTAAGAGTTCTGCAAGTTCTTTCAAAAGTTCTCTGGATCTTGTAAACTGCGGTTTAAAGAAGACTCAGATGAGACATCAAGCATCGCACTTGCAGCGCCCGGGCAGCCAGGGTTTCAGGCCTGGGCTTGCTGATGTGCTTTAAGCAGCTTAGCTTCCTCTAACTCGACCAGAAACGACATCTGCCGCACCGAGGGACGCCTTCGACCGGACCACGCCGGGGCTGACAGCTGTCGTGACCGGCACCGGAGCCTGGAGGGGGCGGGGCCGGAAGTGAAGTCAGCGGAGCGCGGCGGTCGCGGCCCGATCTCATTGGTCCGGAGCAGCGCAGTGGGTGGGACGGTGGTCGGTTCCCGTGCGCGGCGGGCTAGGTGCTCTAGAGTTCCGCGCTTTCGCCCGAGTTGGCTGCGTCCTGGAGTTGAGCTGCACGCCGAGAGGCTGTCCTCATCTCCTCGCTCCGCCGGCCCGGGTAGGTGGTGGCGGGGGTGCCGGGCTGTAGTGTAGGCTTCTTGGGAGGGGAGTGCGGAGCCCCCTCCACTGCGTCGGGTTTCGAGACTCGGACACCTCTTACATGGGCTCGCTAGCCCTAACCTACCAGCGGCCCCCCACTACCCCTGGCTCTTCAAAACAAGTTCAGAGTGGCTTGCCGAGCCTAGGGAAGAGCTCTAGGGACGCTTGGGACAGAAGCGAGATTTAGAGGCCAAATAAGAGTTACAGTAAAGAAACCCAGACCTGTCCCCACAGTCCGCTTCTTTCTATCCTTTCTCACGTTTGTCCTGCTCGAGTTATCTTAGTTTCTCTGGTAAATTTCTGTTTACCTAAGTTTTGCTGTGGCCTGATTCAGGTTCCCTAGGATCCTGGAACGTGAAGCGGAAGGTGGAGGGTCCTGAATGATCTTGGAGTCCTTCTCTAAGACTTCAGCTGCCCCATCTAGGAAGTCGGGGCAGAGGTTCTAACAGCCTCTGACTGAGCAATTCAAACTCTGGGTTGAGGTGGGTGTGGCCAGCTTTGATATCAGGTGCCCTTTGCTTGTTGAGAGACAAGAGACACTGAACTGGGAGTCGGACTTTTGGCTCAGTGTAGGAACAGCTGTGAGGATCTGGACAGGCCCTTCATTCGGTCATTCATTTATTTATTTTTGTCCCCAAAATGGAAACATTAGTAAAACCGGGTATCTGAGTATGACACCTCCTTTGACTTTAATCTTCCACCCATTTTTCTATCCATTTTGGAGTTTTAGACACGATCTCACCATGTACCTTAGATTAGTCTCAAACTTAAGGAAGTTCTCCTGCCTCAGCCTCCCAAGTGATGGGCTTAAAGTCATGAGCCACTACTCCTGACCCCCACTTACCAATGTTGTACCTGATCAGCTTCTTCTCATGATTTTCTTTTTAGATTGTGTATGTGTTCATGTGTCTATACTTCTGTGTGTGTGCATGTGGAGGCCAGAGGTCAATATCTTCCTTAATTGTCCTCTACCCTATTTGTTGAGACAGTGTCTTTCACTAAACCTGGGGCTCCTAGATTCAGCCAGACTAGTTGAGTCCCAGGGATAGTTCTGTCTCCAGCTCTAGACCACAAACATGCACTGTGCCCAGCGTGTACGTAGATGCTAGGGATCGAACTCAAAACTTCATGGTTCCAACTTTAGCAATTGAATCATCTCCCTAGCCCTGTCTTTTTTTTTTTTTTAAGTATATTTACTTGTATGTTTGTTCTGATGTTGGAAGAAGTTGGGGAAGGAGGGAACCCACACAAGTTTTACATATTTTTTCACTGCCTGAGAGTTCCTGGTTGATACCCTCCTAGGAGGCTAGGGCAGGGAACTAGACGAGTGTGCTATTGACCAGCCCCTTCCTCCAGACATAGCACATCATCCAGACCTGCCTCTCTGCATCAGCAAAGAGACCTCCTAAATCCTGTTTTACAAGGAAAGAAGCTGTGGTTTAGAGAGCTGGGACAATTGCCCAGTTATAAAGGCAGATGTTCTCACACTCCATCCTAGAGCTCTGGCCTCGGTTGCCCCTATCCAGTATTGTAAGCATTGCCAAAGTCCCTCTTCCTGTCTTTCTCCTGTAATCCTATAGGCCTATGTTGTGTGTGTACTAGTCACCAGTCCTGGCTAGATCTTCAGGGCTTCCCAAAGCTGAGTACTTGGTATTTGAAGGTTGGGCCATGTTTGAGGAAGTTGCTTTTTCACTCGCCTTTTCTGGTTTACTCCTGTAGCTCCAGAGTGTCAGACATGGACCTTCTTCAGTTCCTCGTGTCCGTCTTTGTCCTACTGTTGTCTGGCACAGAAGTCACAGGCACCCTAAAGACCACCGTGGACCCCAGCCTCAAGATTTGTATCTCTTTGGGGATTGGGTAGGGTAAATGAGCCGTTTTTGAAGGGCTGGTAAATGAGATCTCTCAGTGCCCATTAACTTCTTAGGGGAATCCCAGGAATGAGCAGACAGAGTTGGGAAGAACAGGAAGGAGGAGCAAACAAGCTCTAGCCAGACTATGAGCAAGTCAGTTTTCTCCTGAGCTGGTTCCCCATATGTTAACTGAAGTGTAGGCCCATCTCTCAGCTCTGCAAATGAGAACTATTCATGTGTAACGCCTGCCTGGTAAGACCCAGGCAGGTCCTCCAGAACTTTGGAGTACTAGCTTATTTTGACACTGGTTCTCTGAGCCATGTCTAGGCAACACAAGGATGAGACAAGACCATCCCTGGTTTTGAGGCATTCGCAGAGCTAGGAGGAGAAACATGTGCATTAGTTATTGTTCTGTTGCTGTGAAGAGAAACCATGACCAAGGCTGCATTTGATTGAGAGCTTGCTTATAGTTTCAGAGGGTTAGTCCTTGATCATCATGGTGGGAAGACAGGCAGCCATGGTACTAGAGCAGTAGCTAAGAGCTTATATCCTTGTCTATAGGCAGGAGGCAGAGAGAAAGATACTGTGCTTGGTGTGGGCTTTTGAAACCTGAAAGCCCATCTCCAGTAATACACCTCCAATAAAGTCACACTTCCACCTCCTGATCCTTCCTAAAGGGTCTGATAAACCGGGAACCAAGCATTTAAATATGAATCTATGGGGGCCATTCTCATTTAAACCACGAGAGCATCCAAGTGAATGGCCTTGGTTCTCTGCTATGGAGGCTCTGGTGGACACTGGAGGCCTTGGGAGAAACACTGTGCTGTGGACCTTCTGAGCAAGGCCTAAGGATAGACGCTCCAGGAGAATGGCGGGGGCATCTCGGGCTGAGGTTATAGTTTAAGCAGATTGCTGGAGGTCCTGGAATAATGAATGATTGTGAGAGACGACAGGAAGACACAGCGATGGGAGGGTAGGTGCTAGGTCTTGGAGTGTTGGCTTTCGGTTCTCTGCTGGGTGTGGAGTCTCTGAGATCTGGAGAAATGGTACTTTACAGGAGCTGTATACTTCACAGGCAGTCCAGCTCTTCCCAGGGGCATCCCAGCCATGGCCATCCAAGGCTTTTAGTAGCACGGGTCAGAAAGGGGCCCTTTGAGTCAGAGCCATTGGATTGCCCGGGTAGGTGTTTTCTGCTAGTCCCTTAACTTAATGGTGCTCAGACAAGAAGATGTTTGAGGTGAAGCGACGGGAGCAGTTATTGGCACTGAAGAACCTGGCACAGCTGAACGACATCCACCAGCAGTACAAGATCCTTGATGTCATGCTTAAGGGACTCTTTAAGGTGTGTCAGGGAACAGGGCAGCTCCCAGCAGGGCAGGGCTTTGATTTGTGCAGATGGAGTTCTCTGCGGAGTAGTGTTCAATGAGGAAGTGACTGTATAAGTGGAAGAGTGGGAGTGGTGTTCAGGTAACTGGGGCTGGAGCTAGGTTGTGAGGGTCTTCACAAAGCCACTTAGCAGACATGGGGTTCCTGCAGGTGCTGGAGGACTCCCGGACAGTGCTCACCACTGCCAATGTGCTCCCAGACGGGCCCTTCCCCCAGGACGAGAAGCTAAAGGATGGTATGGTCTCCCCAGCACTTTGCTTTGCTGCCTGCCACCCTGGTATTCTCTAGCTGGTCCTTCTCTGTTCTCATCATTTGTCCCCTGGGAATAGCCTCATGTGATGCCTGAGTAGTTGGCCTGGGGTGGATAAGGGCCTAGACTGTGGTTCTCTAAACATTCCTGGAGTCCAGAGCCTGTTTCTCTGCCCTTGCACGTACTCCCTTATGTTGTCCTGTGCTTAGGACAGGGGAACCAGAGAAGAATCTCTGCCCTCCACACCGAGGGCCGGGACAGAGTTTGCCAGCTACTTTTTTGGGAGGGCAGATAGGGATTGTTTCTGTTGGAAGGTGAAATGGCCTAGGCCTGTCATGGCTGAGTCAGGGTGTGATTGCCAGCACTCTTTGCTTCTATAGTAAAATACACAAGCTCCTTAAATCCCTTTTTAGACAAGGGGAGAAAAACGAGTAAGATGAAGGAATGTTTCACGTCCCTTTGTCTCCTCTCGCAAGAATGTCTCTTCAGTGGCCGTCCCTCCTCACTCATGCCTACCAACAGAAGACATTTTTGTTTCTTCTCACTATGTAACCTTGGTTATCCTAGAACTTGTTGTGTAGACGAGGTTGGCTTCAAATGCATTGAGATCCACCTACCTCTGCCTCCTGAGTGCTGGGATTAAAGGCCTGGCCTCACCAGTCCTGAGAGTCACTGAGAGGAGGGAACAGTTCATGCATATGAACGATTACTTTTACAGGGGCCACCCCTCATGCCTGTGAGTTGCTTCTGTTCTCCAGTTGGAAGAGAACAAGTCGTTTGCCTTTGCTATTCTCTCTGAACCAAACTAACTCTCCAGTTCTCTGAGCATCAAGATTATTCTGAAGTCTATGGGTCCATGTCCCACATGCCAGCCTGGCAGATCTTTGGCTTCTGCTTGCCTTCCTGTGATGCCCAGCCAGTGCTAGGCAGGGCTCTCCAGGTCCTCTCTGCTCTAGGTGTGAAGATATGGCTACTCTTTGTTCTTATCTGGGTCTGGGGACCTGTCATTAGAGTGAACATTCTAATCCCAGTGTAAACTGATCTGTTGATCTCATTAGAGAAGGACATTTGTGGGAAAACTGACCAAATTCAAATGACAAATAGCTGTAGGTAAATTAAAGTATTGCTAATTTCCCGATTTAGATACAGTGATCTAGGACCATGGCATTAGAGGGATCTGATAGAGGTTCCCGCTTCCCAGATGACTCTAGCTTATGTCAAGTTGGAAAAAAAAAAGAATTCAACAACAAATAACAACCACCTGACCAACACAGTCTGTAAAACAGGAACAGCCATTGTCTCTCCCTCCAAATTCCATCAATGGAGACTTTAGAGGGTCCTACTGCATACTGCACATGCAGTGAACACCCTGTGATCAATGGGTGCCGACCCTTCTCTGGTTGGGGGGTTTTGTAAATGTCTCCATTCCTGGAGGAGGTCTGGGGCCATCTGGGTGGACAAAAGGAGAAGAGCAACTACCCTGATGACTCACTAAGAGCCTTTTGCCAGCTTTTTCCCATGTGGTAGAGAACACAGCCTTCTTTGGTGATGTGGTGCTGCGCTTCCCAAAGATCGTACACCACTACTTTGACCGTAATTCCAACTGGAACCTCCTCATCCGGTGGGGCATCAGCTTCTGCAATCAGACAGGTGTCTTTGACCAGGGGCCCCACTCACCCATCCTCAACCTGGTAAGGACTGGTAAGAAGGCTGGGAACCCTGTCAAGTGGTGGGCTGGAGCCTCGCATCTGTCTGTGGTTGGCCCTGTCAGTTATCCTCGGTTGTGAATGCTTAGTTACATTTGTTTATGTGTCTCAGGGCACTTTGGCTCATAGAGGCTTAAGTCCATGCATAGTGGGAATGGCTGTGTGGTAACCAGGGGGCAGAAGGCAGACGAGGGTGACTAGCTTTTTCATCCACAGATGGCCCAGGAGCTGGGGATCGCTGAGAAAGACTCTGACTTCCAGAACCCATTTAGAATGGACCGGACAGAGGTGAGCTGCTGGGTTCTGTGACTGCTTTGTGTCTGATGGGCATGGGAGGCTGGGTCTGCGGGGCTAAGGCCTAGGGTAGACTGAGAGAGCTTTAAACTTGGAAGTGGACACCCCAGTGAATACAGGTCCACAAATCATTACTCAAGTCACTGCAGGTTTTGACAAGTCACCGTTCCTCTCTGAATATGGACCTAGCTGGGGATGGAGTGGAGATTGGGGGACGGTGGGATTCCTGCAACTATAAGCATCTTTATCTCATTGCACAGTATGTACCCCAAGTTGTGAATGTCAGAATGACCAGGTGAGGTCAGATCATGTTCCCAGCTTCGAGCTTGTGGTACTAGTACACTGGGGCTTCTGTTCTCACTCCTACACATGCCTTTCATCTAGAGTTCTAAAATTGGCTTTGGGGGCTAACAGCTGCAGTTTGAGAAGACAGATGGTGACATATATAGGGAAGAAGGGATCAGAGGGAGCAGGGCAGGGCCAAGAAGGATGGGAAGGAAGGGCCCCTCCTATGCCTAGGAAACTAGGACTGATGCCTGTGCAGAGAGTGTGGGAGTCTGGCGGGTCTAAGGCTGTACTTGCTTGCAGACTGACAAAGTAGCCTGCTACTGCTTATAGATGCCTGTAGGTCACAGACGCTTTTCAGTGCAGCAAAAGCAGTAGTTTGACTGTTGGGCTCATCGTCTTGGGTACCCTGTTCTTCCAGATCTTTACATGGAAGGCCAAGCAGATGCTGTGTGTGTAGTGGGTTTGCATTATGCCTGCAGACCTCTATGCTTGGAAAGTTTGCCATCTTTGTTCATAATGAATTGACTAGATCTATGCATTATCCAGGGAAAGATACTCATCCTTCCAAGATTAGTCTCTCTGCAAAAGTAATCCTGAGAAACGCTCTGGGTAAAGTTGCTAGAAGGGAGGTGTGGTCCTCACCTGTAACCCCAGTACTCAGGAGGCTGGAGCAAGAGGCAACCTTGGCTGTATAGTGAATCTGAGGCCAGCCTGACCTAAAACTGCCTTAAAACAAAGCAAAATTATTCAAACAAAAGAACTTCCCAGATTTTGCATTATAGTGTCCCCAGCAAGAACACAGGAAGGTGCCCAGCGCCATTGCAAATGGTGTACTTCATAGCCTACTGCCTGGTTAATCTGACCGAGAGGCGATGACCAAATCCATTCAGTTTGTTTCATGTCATTTATTGTGGTTGCAGTCAGATACTGCTTTTTGATTGTTGCTTGGGTTTCTGAGACAGAGTCTTGCTCTGTAACCCCAGTTGACCTTAAACTTTCTACATTTCTGCTTTAGCCTTCCGAGTGCTGAGATTACAGGCACAAGCCACCACAGCTAGCTATTCTAGGTACTAGGATAAAGCAATTATCATGTTCTCTGGGTCCCTGACTCAACCCAGACTTAAATATTGGGGGGACTAGTGAGTCTCATTTTGAACCATCAGAATATCTAAAATCAATGTATATTATCCATTATATCCACCTAAAATTTAGATTTTTTTACCTGCCTATCTCATTGAATGTATTTGTTGATAATTATAGGAAGCAATAGATAGGCCCAAAGCAACAGTCATCCACCATGGACAGACATTCCTGTGGCCCTTTCTCTCCTGCTTTACACTTTTAAGTCTTTAGTACATGGAGGGTATTTAACTGTAGAATTTTAACCTTAGTTGCCTGTGTCATATAACCCAAGGCTGCTTAAGCATTAGGAATAAAAGATAGATCAGGTGGTGTTGGCATATGCCTTTAATCTCAGTACTTGGGAGACAGAGGCAGGCAAATCTCTGAGTTCAAAGCCAGTCTGGTCTACAGAGTAAGTTTCAGGATAGCTACAGTTAAACAGCAAAGCTCTGTTATAAAAAAAAAAAAAAAAAGAATAAAAGATAGTTTATCTGTGAGAGTAAAGCAGGTTTGTGCCATCCTTTGTGTGTGCATGGGTACTCTGAGGAGACCTCTGATGGTGTGAGACACAGACTGTGTCAATGTGAGTGTTCTCATCATGTGGGTGGGAACTACACACCCCGTGACGGTTAATGGCACCTGCCACTGTGTTCTCTGTGCCTTCTAGAGTATCAAGCCCTTCCTAGGTGCTTGAGTCATTGTTGAATTATCCATGTGTCCCTTCTCAATGCCTATAATTTTTCTTTTCTCTAGTCACTCCCTCTTTCACCTAGAGCCTTCAGAAAGTTCAGATGTGAGTGGGACAAGGGAGTTTCTACAAGATTATAGAGACCTGTTGGCCAGTTGTGGCGGCACACATGTGATCCAAATTATAGAGACCTGTTGACCAGTTGTGGCGGCACACATGTAATCCCAGCTATTTGGGAGGCTGACTGGGATGATCACTTGAGCTCTGGAATTTGACACTAGCCTTGACACATGGATTTTGGGGACAAAATCCAGGGAAACCAGCTTTTAGCATTTGCTTCCAGTGGTCACAGATGTATTTAATTCCCCCACATTACAAGTTGTAATATGGGCCGGGCAGTGGTGACGCACGCCTTTAATCCCAGCACTCGGGAGGCAGAGACAGGTGGATCTCTGTGAGTTTGAGGCCAGCCTGGTCTACAATAGCTAGTTCCAGGACAGGCTCCAAAGCCACAGAGAAACCCTGTCTCGAAAAACAAAACAAAACAAAAAAACAAGTTGTAATATGTAAGAGCTTCCTTTGTCAACTCACTAGAGACCTAGTGCTCTGGTTTTTACTGGGAGTTGGTTATATGAGTGCCCTGTATCTAACTAGTACCCAAACTCCAAGCTGCTGGGAGGAAACTTATAAACCATTTCGATTTCACAGACAGTTTGAGAACAGTGAACCATTTTTACTTATTTAGACTATGGTTCCCAGCTGCCAGTCAAGGGCCAACTTTAGACACATGACTTTTAAAAGATAGCAGCCAGACCTGCAACTCCTCTCCTGGGTTTCTCTGTTGTTTCCTCACTTCTTGAGACGGTCTCATGAAGCGCAGGCTAGCCTCAACTCCAGATTTGCTTGCTTTTACTTCCCAGGTGCTGGGACTATAGCCATATGCCACCATACATGGCCACACCTGCAACGTTTACTAATATCTGTTCAGCACCTTAGTTTTTTAACCCAGCTGAACCACAGTGGACCACGCCTGGCTATTTATATCTAGCAGAACCTCTGAGGTTCCTGTTTTATACAGAGAGGGTAGGGGATATGGTTTTCCCCATCAAAGTAGCTACTACCCCTCCCATTGGTACACCCCTCAAGGCTGCTTGCTATCATCATAACCCTGATAAGTAGCCCTGGACAAGACCTTGATTCTAGGTATATTCAGTCAGTGCACTCAGAGGCGCTCAGGGCCTTGGAGAGATTCTTTCCACCATAAGGGGGCACCTAGGGAGATGCTAAATTTCTGCAAGTAGATTCTCGCCGTGTAAGTCATAAGTGCTTCTGTCACAGGACAGTGTCAGAGTACTTCCAAGATAAATTTAGGGAAACCAGACAGTGGTGGTGCATGCCTTTAATCCCAGCACTCGGGAGACAGACAGGTGGATCTGTGTGAGTTCAAGGCCAACCTGGTCTACAGCGCAAGTTCCAGGACAGGGCTCCAAAGCTACAGAAAAACCCTGCCTTGAAAAACAAAATAAAACAAAAAGATAAATTTAGTGTAACATTATCATAATATATAATATCATATCATAATATAGTGTCATATAATATCCTTATCATAATATAATGTCTTAGTCACTACTATAGGAGCAACATAATTCCTTCTTGTTGGTCAGGGATGATCCCGATAGTTTTCCCATTTTCCCCCCTGTACTGGGGCTTGAACTTAGGGCTTTACGCATACTATCCAAATGATCCCCAGCCTGTCTACCATTTTGTATTCAGTGTGAACCTCTCAGTGAGAAGATTCTCTTATGAGACAAGAGTGGCAGCTATCTGGAGGTGCATGGAATGCCTGGTTGGATTAGTTCTAGTTAGTTGGGCATTCCTCTAGCTGTGTGGCCTGTCTCTGAACCACTATTGGGATGTCCCCTTTTCCCAGAGGCATGGCTGCGAATGTGGCAGGTAGGTTAAGCCACAAGGTGGCACTCTTAGTTTGTTTTTAATGCCTACCTTGATCACACTTGTCCATTCGTAGTCTGAGTTTTGGATACTTTTGTGTTTTATATTCTCATGAGCCCATGTTCATTTTGTTCGAAGTGCACACTGAATGCTGTTGTGAGGCTCTGTGCTTGGGACATAGTGGATACAACACCCAATACCAGCATTGCGTCTTCACAAAACATGCTGCCATAGGTGACCACAAAGGAGGAGTGTGAGAATAAATTAGTACAAAGCTGAAGAGAGGGTGCCAGTGAGGAGGCAGGTTCCAGCGAGGAGGCGGGTGCCCATGAGGAGGCAGCCAAGGAAGAGGTCTCCAGGGCAGTGGGAGCAGAGTTGGAGCAAATGAGACAAAGCAGACAGGGCTGGAAAGGGCATTCTGGACCTAGGCCACAGCATGTGCAAAGGCCTGCAGGAGTGTCATCATGGAAACCAGTCATCGGTTACAGAGACAAATAGACACAGAGATGCAAGTTTGATAGTTATTTAGCCACAGAGACCAACAGAAGGTATGGGTTGAATGAGACTTCCGGAAAAGGATGGAGGGAGGAGAGTCTTGCCCTGGGATTGAAGTTGAAGTTGCCCCCAAATCCTTGTCCTTTCCCATCCCTGCCTGCCTGGAAGTCCCATCTCTTTCTCTTCTGGTCCACTTTGCTCCTGTGTGCTCCTCTCCTGGTGACTGTTCCTTGTTCCCTAGTGGCAGCACCTGTTGTCTAGGATTCCTAGCTTGCTTTGCTTCTGGAGGGTGTCAGGCAGGTATTCCAAGAGCCACACTGCTTCCTCTTCCTTGAAGAGAGTATTTGTTTTCCAATTTACACCTTAGCTGGCATTTGTCACCCCAGGCCTGGAATCTCCTGTCTTCCCTGTCTGCCTGTCAAGCTCCTGATTATCTCAAGATACAGTCAGTGCTTTCCCAGAGCCCTTTTATCTGCTTCCTTGTCTGGGACTCCCTGGAGGCAGGGCCTTCTCTGGGACCTTCTTGTTTTACATTCCCTGATTTAGCTGGGTGGAAACTCTTTGCTACTCCTAGACTAAATCAAATTACTCTGCTCATCTCAGTTCATTCCTAGCACTGACCCTTTCCAGAAGGCCCTGAGGGAAGAAGAAAAACGCCGGAAGAAGGAGGAGAAACGGAAAGAGATCCGAAAAGGCCCAAGAATCTCAAGATCCCAGTCCGAGTTGTAGCCCTGCAGCAGTTTGGGGCCTAAGGGTTCAGCAAGAGGCCAGTTAGAAGAGGCGCAACCGTGTGGCTATGGTGCAGCAGTGTCAAGCACCATGGTGAGCACCAGCCAGTTCCAGATGGGGACTCTATGTTTGCCGGGTCCTCAGGAGCTGGGTCTAAGCCTCGACCAGAAAGACTGAGCCTCTGGGATCTTGGGGCACACTGAGGGGACCTTGAGAGGACACGGTTCTGCAGACAGGACTTGTAGGGAAACTGTTGGGGGAGGCTGACTGGTCTGGATCCTCTTGGTGAGTGAGGGCTGCAGGCCAGCTGTTGCCTTTTGTGAGGAAGCAGTAGAACCTGGCTCTGAGTTACAGATGAAGGTGCCATGCTTGCAGCTGGCCTCCCTGTATTCCTGGGCTGCCTATCACCAGTCCGACAGCTCTCTGCAGAGCAACACTACAAGCCAGCAAATCCATTGGCCTCACCAAAGCTGGTGAAGAGGTTGTAAGGGTACCAGGAGCTCCTAGAGATAGGACCAGCCTGGAGTATGTTTCTCCCTCATCAGGAGGGAGCCCCAGGCCTTTGCATTGCAGAAAAATGAGTCAGGTTTAGACCTCTTCTTCACTCGCTGCTGCCCTTCATGAGGGACTAGTTTGAAGAGGGGACTCAGAAGTGTCCTGGGAGGGTGTTTATTTCAAGGAGACCTTAAAAGAACATGATCTCTATTCTCAGATAACTGGGGACAGTCAACTTGTTCTCTCTACTGCCGAAAAATAGAGCCGTGTGTGGGAAGAGACCATAGGAGACAGGTTACAGGAGGCTGTGCTTTGTAATGGGGCTATGTGAGCTGCATTGATCAGACAGTGGGTTTCCCAGTTCAGGGTTCAAACAGAGTCCCATGACCACAGGGCAGGAAGCTGTGGAAGGAGTTTAGGCCCTCAGAGGGCAGCCTGGTTTATGTGACTCCCAAGGCACATGGCTGCCTTGACCGTACTAAAATTACAGCACCACCTCTTTGATCTTGCCAAGCCAGAATGTATCTCTTAAAGGCATGGAGACACCCACCATCCCTGTATCATTCCCAGCCATCCCCTACCTTTCAAATAAAGTTTTCCTCTTACTGCTGACCGTGCTCACGAGACCTGAGTCATAGCCTGACTGATCCTGGCCTACTCTCCCTTCCCTGTGCTGTGCCTTCATTGGTAAAATAAATTTGGTGATGTCTGAATCCTCTGCCAAGCTCTAAACTGTTTCTTTGGAGGCTGACTTTTCTACTGGCCAGGGTAGCAGAGGGAAGCCAGGTGTTAGGGAGACTTCATGGAAGGTCCTGAGTAGCCAACAGTCGTTTAGGAAAAGTAAAGAAATGAGAAGTTGTTGGGAAGAGGGCTGGAGAAATTTTCCCATCAGAAATGCTTGTCTCCCTTGTGAGGCAGAAGAAATACACAGCTGGCTCAAGAGACCTGGGCTGCATTCCCAGTCCTGTCCCTTTCCAGCTGTATGACCCAGCCAATTCCTGTGAGGTTTATAAGAAATGACGTTGCTAGGCCTATGAAAAGGATGACATCTACCCATCACCTGTCGAAGTTGAGTGAGTGCTTGTGAGGGTCAGAGCCAGCCACGAGGGTCCTCCCTGTTTGTCTTTGCTGGTTCTGCAAAGAAAATGTTTCTTCCTTTAACTGAGGGAAGAGCTTCTAAAGAACCAGGCCAGCTTGGCTGGGGACCTGTCTTTTTTTTTTTTTTTTTTTTTTTGGTCTCTTTGTTTCTTTGAAACAGGGTCTCACTATGTAGCTCTGGCTGTCTTGGAACTCATTCTGTAGACCAGGCTGACCTCACAGAGATCCACATGCCCTTGCCTTCTGAGTGCTGGAATTAAAGGCGTGTGTCACTGTGCCTGGTGGTGGGTAGGTGGGTGGGTGGATTTAGGAAACAAAAACACAAAACACTTGAGGGAGGGCACTTGCTTCTCCAGCTCACCCAGCAGCCGGGTTCAGTTATGTGATAGTAGCTCTACCAATTGTGTGCTTCGGTAATGGCAGTGGCCGAGGTAACAAGTGTGTGTGTTTTCTAGTGGCCTGATCAATGGCCATTGCTGGGGTGCTCATGATGGCAACAGTGACAGTGTGGTCTTGAATTGCCAGTCTTGTAAGTTCAGTCCATGGCACTCCTGGAGACTCTGGGAGCCCCTTAATTATCCCTTAAGGCAGGGCAGCTCAACAGTGGCACTGTTGACATTTTGGACCACTTTACTGTTGCGTGAGAAGGCTATCCTGAGTGGTGTAGGATGTTTAGCAGTACCCTGGTCACCACGTACTAGTTACCAGTAGCAGTCCCGCGCTTAGGACAACTAAAAATATCTCCAGTCATTGCTAGATATCTCTCCTTCCCTCCCCTCAGTCCTCCATTTTCTTCTGCCCTCCCTAGTCATTGTCCAGATAGATGTTGAGGGCTTTGGGGGCTGATCTACTGGGGTTACTTTATTTACTTTAAAGTTTATGTGCATTGGTGTGTAGGTATCTTACCTGCTGGAACAGGAGTTACAGACAGTTGTGAGCTGCCAATGTGGATGCTAGGAATTGAACCCCGGGCCCTGGAAGGGCATCAGTGCTCTTAACCACTGAGCCATCTCTCCAGCTCATTCTGGGTTATTCTTGTTCCGAGCTCTGTGCTTGATTAAAGTCTGCTCTGTGTCTTCCCTCACCTCTTTAAATGAATAGGTGTTTTGACCTAGCTTCCTGTCTCTGCTCGTTTCTTTGTGGACAGTCAAACCATCTTGACTGAAATCTGGACAGCCATCTTTACCTAGGTCTCAGCTCATTCCAGCCAAACTCTTGATTCATCAGCCAGAAAGCTTCCTAGAGGTAGTGATAGCTGAAAGCTCATGGAGGAAGCCTGAGAGCAGAGCTCTTAGAGGAAGCCGGTGGGAACTCTTTCTGTGATGTACAGCAGCTACCCAACCCACAGGAGATACCGTGATGTGACACTTAGATGCTTCAAATGAACAGCTCAGGTCCCGGGGAGTAGTGTGACAGGCTGGCCTCCCAGTGGGAGCCAGCTGGAAGAGAAATTCAGTTATGTGGGCAAGGCTAGGAGATGTGGGCATTTGCTGAGATTTGGGCCCAGTGCAGTCACCATCTTGTTACCATTTACTTAATTTATTTATTTATTTTTGGTTCAAGACAGGGTTTCTCTGTGACGCCCTGGCTGTCCTGGAACTCACTCTGTAGACCAGGCTGGCCTCAAACGCAGAGATTTGCCTGACTCTGCCTCCTGAGTATTAGGATTAAAGGCATGTGCTGCCACTGCCTGGCATAAAAAAAAAAAATAAAGATCTTTAAGAGAAAAAATAAAAAAGACTACACACCTAGTTCCAAGGCCAGCATGGACTACACAAAACCTTGTCTCAAAAAAAGGCATGTGTCACCAACCATTTCTACTGAGCCTTCATTTGTGCTTTCTCAGGCCAGTTGGCTAAGCACACACATGAAAAAGACAGAGAACTTATGGGAATTGGTTCTCTCTACTTTGTGGGTCCTAGGAATTGAACTTGAGTCATGGAGTTTAGTGGCAGGCTTCTGGGCCATCTTACTGGCCCCAGGCCAGAGTCTTGGCCTCACAATATAAAGCCTCCTGCTCGGTTCTTTGCTGCTTCTCCCAGCCACACTCTTGTGTCTTTGCTAATAAATATCTTTTTTTTTTCATGCCATAGTGTCAGAGCTAATAAATATGTTGTGTGAGGTTTGTTACCTTTCCCCTCAGAGCTGCAACACTTGCACTCGGGAAACCTTCCTCAGTGCTGCAACATTTATACCTGCAAGGTAAGAGCTGTGTGCTTGCTATGGAAATCAAATAAATATGAAAATCACAAAGGTGGTCCTGTGCTCCTTTCAAGATGGCAAAACTGAGGCTTAGCAACAGTTGCCTAACCAGCCCAGCAGCACAGAGTGGATTAATGGATCCACAAGTTTCTCCATACAGCCTGTATGTTCTTTAGTTCTGACCCCTAAAACAGCTGCCTCAGACTCACAGGAAGATTTTCCTATGTATGTCATGAAAGCTTTTTTTCCTGTCAATAAATACACACGTCTTTTTTTCTAACGTCCATTCCATAATCTGTTAAGGATGCCATGAAATTTCACAGTGTGAAATTTATTTATATAGCGCCTTCCTGGGCTTCTTGATTTTCCCTAGTTACAAAGAACTCTGTGATGGATGTCTGGCTATATGTGTTTACTCAGCATTTCTTTGAACACTAATCTTTGTTTCCTAGGGATACCTTCTTGAAAGTTTGCACCTTTGTGTACTGTGCGACCACCTGTAAGATGATGCAGAGATGACTGCTGCGGTGGGGTGCTTCAAAATCCTCGGAGTCCCACCTCTAGAGACCACTGGGGGGCTTGGGCAAATGACCTTTTTGAAAGGCCTTGAATGATCCTGAGGTTCCCCAGATTGAGGGCCAGTTGTAAGATCTTGACACTGAGGCGATTCAACAACCTGTCAAGTCTTGGGTGGAATAAAAGCCTGATCCGCCAAGCTGGACAGTCTATCCCTAAGTGTTGGGGTACTATGATTCTAACCAGGGCTGGGTGAGGGAGAGGCAACTGGAAAGATGACGTAATGTGCTCACAGCGCAAAGGGGGTTGTGGAAGGTGAGGCCGGGCAGCCCTGCATTAACCCTTCTATTTCCGGACTCTCGACGAAGTCGCTCCTGGAGCTGATCCAACGGGAAAGTAGCGGCTCCTTTAAAGCAGAGGAAGGCTGGGTCGCGGGCCTGGCGGCTACTCTCCGCTGGCGCTTGGAGGCCGCGGGGGCGGAGCCTCGCTATGCAAATCTGAGCTGCTGATCGATGACGCGCCATCACCCCACGAGCCGCTTCGCGCGCCCATTGGCTAAGGGGAGCCTGGTCCCATTGACAACAAACATGGGGGCGCGGGGGCTGGGGGCGGGGCTGCGGTGGGCGCGGCCCGGGGCGGGGGAATCCTGCCCCGCCCCTCCCGTGGAGTCGGGGCTCAGCTCAAACATGGCGGCGGCTGGCACGGGCCGGTGAGGCGGTACCAGGTGGGGGCTGTCGGGTGTCATGGGCGGTGGCGGCGGCACCGCCTCCGCGTCTCCCTGAGCCGGACCTCACGGGGGACTCTGCGCCAAGCTGGGCGATGGACGAGAGCGGCGAGCTGGGCGGTCTGGAGACCATGGACACCCTGACGGAGCTGGGCGACGAGCTGACTCTGGGGGACATCGATGGTGAGCGGCAGCTGGGTGGGAGTGCGGGGGCCGCGCGGGGAGGAAGGGGTTACGGCGGCGCTGGCGGGTGCGCGTGCGCCCACCCCGCGACCGCCCCGGCGTGCGCGGGAAGGAACCCGCGGCCCGGGCGGCCCCGGCGGCTCCCGATTCTTCCTGCTTCGAAGCCTGAGCCCGGGCCGTGGCGCAGGGCTCCCGGAGGATGAGGAGTCCTGGGTGGCGCGGGGCCTGAAGCGGGGCTGGGGGCGTCGCGAGTGCTGCCGGAGGAGGAAGCGACGGCCGCCTCCCTCGCGCGCCCACACGCGCTCTGGTTTGTCCGGTCTCTGTCGCCGGCGTCCTGCGTCGCACCTGTCACTCCCTGCTTGGCCACTGGAGAGGCTTCGGGATTTCCCGGACTGCGCTCCTAGGCTCGGCTCCCCACGCCCCTGCTCTTTTCGCGGTTGACTGACAGCCGGGTCTCCGGGCGCTCTGGAAAACTTTGGGCAACAGCTGCAAAAGCAAGTTACTAATGGAGCGGGCAGAGACGGCAGAGTGAGGCGGCCTCCGATGGAGACCCGGGCGCTCCTGCTGTCGCTCTGCAAAAGGAGTTGAGCAGCAAGAATTTTGAGTTGTGGCCCCTCGGGTACAGACTAGGGAGCGGGTGGCCTTTGTTTCGGCAGCCTTAACAGCGAAGTGGATGAACTGGTAGGAGCCCAGGGATCCTCTCTTGCAATTCTCTCCCTTTTCAGCCACAGGAACGGAGGTTTGGAGAGGGTCCCAGACTTGCCCGCGGTCAACATGATGGTTAACAAAGCCCAGTTCTCTCTGTTCCTGAGCCAATATTAGTTTCTTTCCACTCCACCTTTGAGGATTTGAAGTCCAATGAATAGGGTAGTGATTTAGTAATTCTCAGTAGTTGGGTGCTTTTGACATTCCCAGTCCCAAATACTTTGCGTTATTTCATTTACTCCTTGCACAATCCTGTGAAGTAGGTATCACTCTCATTTTTTACAGGAGTGTGGTTTAAAGTCCCTTACTTTAATGAGTCTGGAACTCCTAAGCAATGACTCAGTTTATTGGAGTGTTATTACTTCTAGAATCTACACCCTTGCAGACAGATATGGTGGCTACATCCTCATTTTGCAGATGAAGAAACAGGTAGAAGGAAGAAGTAACAAGTTGTTTGAAAAAAGGTGTTTGCCCCTTTCCTGTTTTGTTTTTATATCATCCCCCCTTCCCCCTGGTTTGCCCTTACTTTTTATTCTGGTCATCCAGGCAGTGTGACAAGACCCTGTAATCGAAATTCCACTTTTAACCGCAGATTCTTCCACTAAGTATTGCTAAACACAAAGATGGGTTAACAAATGGGAGGGGTTGGTTTTGGGGACACAGGGTAGCTGATGTGTTTTGAGCGCTCAGGTGCAAGACACAGTGTTAAGCACATGCACACACATTCTCAATCCTTATAATAGCCCTTCCAGGTAAAGATTAGACCAGTCAGCTCACCTCATGGGTGCTGGGACCAAAGCCCATGTGTCCATTAGCTTACCAGGTGTTCCACAGTCAGAAAGAAGTAAGCCTGAAACTGCCTGCTGTCAGGGGCCCAAGAAGAAATTCATGTGGGTTTTTTTTGTACTTAGATTTTATAATGACCTTTATTTGTCTTAATTTTCAGTATGTTAAATTATGTAGTGGTTGATACTAACGTAGATTGTTAAATCTATGTCTAAATAAAATGTATGCTCTAGGAAGTACAACGGTAGATCAGTAGTTTCATAGGCCTCTATGCCAGTGTTTCCTTCAAGAGCTATAACTCACTCGAGCTGGCTTTGGTGTCTCAGTTGTAAAGAGCCATGGAAGAAAAGAAGGATGGTGTTTTATGGCCATGGGATGGAGGTGAGAGGTGGGTGCTGAGTATACAATAGCTTGCCTTTGCATAGGGCAGTAAGTGAAAGTCAATGAGGAAGGAAGCTGGGTGAAGAAGGCTCCTTTACCAGGAAGGTCTCACCTAGGAGACAGCCATTGATTCTTGAAAGACAAGATGAACCAGTTGGACAGACTAAAAGCCATTGGTCTAGAGGCAGAAGTGTCCCTTGAAACCCATCTGTTCCCCTCAGCATGTTACTAAGGTGAAGGAAATGAGGGAAAGGACCTTTTCTTCCCATAGTTCTTTGCACCTACAACAGCACTTGGGACAGTGAGAAAGTTCACTAAGTATCACTACGGAATGCCTGTATCCTGGGACAGGATACTACATGACTAGGTATAGTTTTCAGGGTTGGAGTAGGTCAGGGTGACCAACTATGTGCTCTAGGATGAGGAAGAAGACAGATTATATGAATGCATTTACTTTTGTATGGAATTGGGGTGGTTTACGACCTGGGCTTCTCATGCCTGCCTCCAGGAGCTCCTCTCTGGAGCTATGAGTCTGAGACCAGCAGGGTCTCTGCTCTCTCATACCTTTCGGGTTTTGTTTCATTTGAGTAAAATCAATGGTCAGGGACTGGGAATGTAGCTCTGTGGTAGGGTGCTTGCCTGGGATGTGTAAAGCCAGTGCTGCAGAGACAAACAGAATGTGGGTGAACTTAGTGGCTCACAATTAACCTCAGTTACTTCAGAGGCAGAGGCAGAAGGTTTGTTGCTTCATGTTCCAAGACCAGCCCAAGCAACTCAGTGAGACCCTCATCTCAAAATGGAAAGTAAAAAGAGGGCTGGGGTCTAGCTCAACAGTGGAGCTCCTGCTTAGCATACATGTGGTCCTGGGTTCAAGCCCCAGTACTATCAGAAGTAGAATAAACAAACAGTTGTAGCAGGACACTGTGTGATAAAATGGGGCTGTCTTATAGAGAGAGACTGGGATAACCTAGTTTAGACTGGGTAGTGGAGTGAAGCCTCGTAGGCTATCAGTGCCAAAGTCACGATTTTTATGTGACATCTCAGGGTTTTTAAATATCTTTTTTCTTTGTGTGTGTGCATGTGAGTGCAGGTTCTGCTGTACCCTGGTGTTGTGGAGGTTAGAAGCACGACTTCAGGTATCAGTTTTGACTTTCATCTTCTTTGAAACAGGGTCTCTTTGTTTGACACTGCATACTCTGTCTGGCCTCCAACCTTCCAAGGATTCCCCTGCCCCTCCCATCTTGGCGAAGGAGGAGCACTGAGATTGCAAACTTGCCTTGCCATACTTAACTTCATGTGGGTTGTTGGGATTTGAACTCAGGTCCTTACACTTGTGTGACATTACCCCAGACTTTTTTATTTTTTCCATGTATTACATTTATTTATTCGGTTTGTGGGTGTTCATTTGCCCACCCATGTGCCCACGTTTGAATGTATGGAAACAGGACAACTTTTAGAATTGATTCTCTCCCTCTACCGTGTAGGTTCTGGGGATTGAACTCAAATGATCAAGTTTGGCAGCATGTCCCCTTACCCACTGAGCCATCTTGCTGGCCCATCCTCTTAAAAAATTATTTTTGAGAATTCCATACGTATATACAATGTATTTTGATCATATCCATCCACTGAATTCTCCTGAAACCTCCCCATTACATTTCTTTTCCAACTTCATATACTCTTTCTCTTTTTGAATAACTCAGTAGTCCAATTAGTGCTGCCCATATGCACATAGGGGTAGGATCTGATGTCCCCTGGAGCATGGCCACCTTCCAGGATCCATACTCTTGGAGAGAACTGACTCGCTCTACCCCATCAACTGTTTCCTTGTTTATTTGCTCTTTGTTGTTGAAACAGTGTCTCACTCTGTAGCCTTGACTTAGACCAGTCAAGGAACTTGCTATGGAGTCGAGGCTAGCCTGAACTCACCAAGATTGCCTGCCTTTATCTTCCAGGTTCTGAGATTAAAGGCATGTGCCACCAAACCTGTCTTGTCCCTTTTTTTTTTTTTTAAAATAATTTATTTTATGTGATTGGTGTGAGAGTGTCAGATTCCCTGGAACTGAGTTACAGACGTGTAAGCTGCTGTGTGGATGCTAAGAATTGATCCCAGGTCCTCAGGAAGGGCAGCCATGGCTCTTAACTGCTGAGTCATTTCTGTAACCTTGTCCCTCTTATTTTTAATGATGGAGAAACAAACACCTAAAACCAAAAATTGTGAAAGAGCCACTTGTTTGGGCCCATCTTATAGGTCTTGCCTCAGACTTGACCTTGGCCTACAGCCTGACTTCTGCTTCAGAGTAGGGTCTTTGAAGATATCCATGTTGACAGCAGCCAGAAATAGAAGTCAGGCTGGAGAGATGGCTCAGCAGTTAAGAGCACTGGCTGCTCTTCAGAGGACCTAGGTTCAGTTCCCAGCATCCAAATAGTGACTCGCTGCTGTCTGATACTCCAGTTCTAGGAGGTCCAGTGCCCTCATAGTATACAGACATACATGCAGGCAAAGCAGCCATATACATAAAAATAAATTAACAAATCAATTTTTAAAAATAAGTGTCAGGAGCAGCACTGATAAGTGTATAAAAGAATAACCACGGTATTTAGAAATAAGAGCTGCTAAAGATTTTTTTTGAAATTAACATTATGTGTAAGAAAATGGTGAATTAGGACTAAACTGTGCTCTATATACAGGGTTTTATGGAATTTTAGGAAGGTTAAGCATTTAACTTTAAGGTTAAGATAACTCTTACCATGGATTAAAAAATTTTAACTCTTTTGATAAAAGAGTTCCAGGTGTGAGGTGTGATCTCTTTGAAGGGTTGGCCCTGAACACAGAACATAGGTAAAATTGTAGGGTTCCATTGAGGCCTTGAGCATGGGCCTTTGAGGAAGCTTAGAAGGTAGCTCCACTAGGAAAGCTTGCTGGGGAGATGATGAAATTTAGTCTTAAATGGGTTTAAGTGGGGATTAAGCACAGTGTGGGAATGGGGAAACATATTCAGAACTGGCGGTGGAGATTGATAGGAAAGAGAACTGGAATGGCTGAAAGAGAAGTGTAATAAAGTGTAGTAAAGGTGAAACAAGAAGAGGTGAGCTTCCCAAAGAGTGCTCAGTGTCAGTGCGGCATAGACACAGTGCTGCAGAGGGTAGCAAGGATGGTAAGGCCATAAAAGGAGTCAGGTACTGGGCAGGAGGTCATCCTGGGGTAGAGGCCTCCAGTGGAAGCGGAGGGATCCAAAGCTAGATAGCCCAAACAGTCAGAAATGAATGGGTGAGGGGGAAGCAGAGGCAACTGTTCACCTTTGGAGAAGGTTGAAGAACGTCTAGAAACTGCACCTAGGGCCTTGTGCATGTGAGGTAGCCACTCTACCACTCTACCCAGCCCCATTTCTATATCTTATTTTTAAACGGGCTCACTAAGTTGTGCAGGCTGACCTGTCTCAACCTGCAGAATAGCTGGGGTTGCAGGCTTGTCACTACCAAGCCCAGCTTTACTTTCCTGTCTTATGAGTTGTCTGCTCTAAACATTTAATATAAATGGACCCAGGGCCTGTGGCTTCTTTCACTTAGAACACATTCATATTCATCCATGTTGCAGTGCAGTGTTTCAGTATGGCTCGTCTTGCTAACTCCCTTGTCAGCTGTGGTTAGGAAGAAGCAGCTGAGAACATGTAGTTCTCCATGGACATGTGTGTCCGTTTCTGTCCGTTTCTCTGGGCTAGACTATCTGTACTGTTGTTTATCCATTTACTCACTTTCTTAGTTTCCCGGGCCAGTTATTTCTTTCTCGGAGCCCTCCCTTTGTTCAGCCATCTCCTGGGTAAGTCAGCTACTCTTAACCAACCTACAGAGTGATGTTGATGTTCCTATTCCCTTGTTCTTGGTTTGAGGTAGTAGTGTTTGCTTCCTTGTTTTTACAAAACACATCTTACTTTTCGAGGTGATTTGTTGTTGTTTGATTTTGAGTTTAATATAACTCAGAATGGTCTCAAGGTTGGAACTCTGATCCACTCACTTCTGACTTTGGACCCCTCCCTTTATATCTGACTGCTCTACTGAAGGTTGACCCAAAGTTCTGGAACCACAGGTATGGCTTAGAGGTAAATTTTTGAGTACTGGCCTGTTTAAAAATACATAGTCAGATCTCATTCCAACTTAATAGTTTGACTGAGTTTAGAGATTTAGGCAGGGTTTTTTTTTTTTTTTTTTAAATACAAGGTCTTACTGTGCAGCCCTGGAACTCACTGTGTTGAAGAGGGGAATGCTGGGATTAAGGGTCTGTACCACAACTCCCAGCTAAACATAACTTGTTTTGAGAACGGGCCTTGCTCTGTAGCCCAGGCTGGACTTGTGATATCTTGGCTAGGCCGTCAGAGAACAGCGGTAACAAACACACTGAAGCCTGCTGTGACAGGTAGGACAGAGTTTAGGTCGGAATTTTGAAGAGGTTGATTGTGTTTTAGCTCCTGGAAGTCGAGAATTTTGATCCCAGTGTATAGCACAAGCTGGCCTAGAACTCACATCCTCCTGCCTCTGCCTCCCCGTCCTTGAGTGATGGTATTAAATGTGTGCACTGCCATCCCCTTTTTGCCATTTTGATGTGCTGGGAACTGAATTGAGGGCTTTGTGCTCACCAGGCTGCACTGAGCTACAACTCAGCCCCACTATCTTGCCCCTCTGCACTTTAATTCCGAAAGTTCTTGAGATCTTGCTGTTGTCCGTAGCTTGTTTATTTTCCACATGCTTTAAGCAGTGTCTCTTCTGGTTACGTGTTCTGGGGCTTCTCAGACTACCAGACCAGTGTCCTCTTGAGTGTCCCCTTTCTCTGTTTGGCCTCACCCTTGTTAAACATTTTCTGTGTTCACACCCAGGCCTTTGGGCTAATAATGTCCTTGAGCATTGCCTGTCTCTGATTGAAGTCTTTAAAAATGTTTTTAAATTTTTTTATAGTTGTCATACTTTTTAGAAAGTGTGTTTTTGCTTCTATCTCAAGTACATCTTAAGTTAGTACCTAAAAAGGAAACGCAAGCAACTCTATATCAATTATAATTTCCTGGGGCTGGGTGTATAGTTTAGGGGTTCATTCCTCAGCACCATGTAAAGCCGTGTGTGGTGGCCTACTTCTGCAGTCCCAGCACCTGGGAGGTGGTGTAGAAGCAGCAGAAGTCCCAGGGTAGCGAGGCTACAGAAGGCCCTGTCTCAACAACCAGCAGCAACAACAGAATAACCTGAGTAGCAGTTTGCCTATATCTGTTTGTACTCTTTTGTTTGTTTTTGTTTTTTGAGGTGTGGTTTCTCTGTGTAGCATTGGCAGTCCTAGAGCTTGTTCTGTAAACCAAGCTGGCCTTGAACTCCTAGAAATCTGCCTGCCTCTGCGCCCCCCCCCCCCCCCCCCCCCCCCCCCCCCCCCCCCCCCCCCCCCCCCCCCCCCCCCCCCCCGCAAGGGGATAAAGGCGTGCCCTGCCACATCTAGCTAGCCAGAATGCTTTAAGTATATACACAGTTGTCATATTTTCACGTACAAATTGCCATATGGTTTCTGTAGTTGCAGTATAATAGGTATATTATTGAGTATAGTCCAGCCAAATTAGACAACTTGCATGTCTTTTGCTCTGTGGAACATTTTCATTATTTGTAATCTCTGATTGGCATAAGTGCTATTGCTGGGAAAACTTAGGGAAAGTCACTTTGGAGTTAGTTCCTGGGTGTGTGTTTCCCAGAGAGGCATCTTCAGGTCCAGAGCTGGAATCTACACTGCCAGCTGTATGTAACCTTTGCACTTTTCAGATCTTTCCATTGCTACAGATTACCATGGTGGCTATTTTATTTATTGGGGGTAGGAAGCGCTGCATTTATATGGACCAAAATTTTAAACACACATAAAACAGGACTGTGGAAAGTCTTACTCTGTCTGCTAATCTTCCTAAACTACACCTCCTCAAAAGTAATCACATAAGAGCTGGAGATTGGTCCAGTGGTAAAAGCACTTACTGTTCTTCCAGGGGACAAAGGTTCAATTCGCAGCACTCACATGGCTAGCAATCATATGTAACTCCATTTCTTGGAGATCAGTACCCTCTTCTGGCCTCTGAGGTAACTGCATACACGTGGTCCACAGGTATACATGCAGGCCAGGCATCCATAGAAATACAAATAAATAAATCTCAAAAAAATTTTTTTAGTTTCTTTCACCTTCTGCTAAACTTATTATAAGGACAAGCCGAAACAGGGGAGATGACTTAACAGATGAAGGCGCTGACTGCCAGAGGACCTAACTCAATCCACAGAACACCAAGTTGAGAAGACAACTGACTCCGGCAAGTTATCCCCTGACCTCCATGTTGTGAGTGTGTGTTAATACACGTACACTCTATAAAAGGAAAAAAAAAAAAGACAGGTATGGCAGCACTCAGGAGGAGAGGCAGGCAGGTCTCTGAGTTCAAGGCCAGCGTGACCACTTTTCACCAGAATCTTCAGATAAGTTAGGAAATGTCCTTTTGTGTTTTTTCTCATAATACTTTTAAGAAAAAAAGAATCTCTCTCGAAGGACTAGAGCAGTGGTCCTCAACCTGTGTGGTGTGACCCCTTTGCGGGAGTTGGGGGGAAGGCTAGAACAACCCTTTCACAAGGGTTGCCTTAGACCATAGGAAACCACAGATATTTACATTGTAGTTCATAACAGTAGCAAAATTATTGTTATAAAGTAGCAATTAAAACTTTATGGTTGGAGTTACCACAGCATGAGGAGTTGTTTAAAAGGGTCGCAGTATTAGGGCGGTTGAGAAGCACTGGGCTAGAGAGGTGGCTCAACAGTTAAGGACTGTACTGCTTTTACAGAGGACCTGAGTTTGGTTCTTGGAGTCCATATCAGGTAGTCTTCACCTGCTAGTAATTTGAGCTCTGGGAGTTTGGGCCGGGGTGTGTGTGTGCGTGTGTGTGTGTGTGTGTGTGTGTGTGTGTGTGTGTGTGTGTGTGTGTGCGTGCGTGTGTGTGTGTGTGTGTGTGTGTGTGTCCTGTGTCCTCTTCTAGCCTCTGAGGGAACCTGCTGCACTCATATGCACATACTCATATACAAATACACACTACCCAATTAAGGTTTTTAAAAATTTTTGTTTTGGTCAGCCTTGAAGTTGGGCTCGGTAGTGTACACTTTTAATCCCAGTACTTGGGAGACAAAAGCAGGTAGGTCTCTCTGTAAGTTTGAAGCCAGCCTGGTATACTTATGGGTTCTAGGCCATCTAGGGCTTACATAGTGAGATCCTGTCTAAAAAATAATTGGCTTTGGTAGTTTTTGTGAGCTAGTTAGAGGCAAGCTTTCTCTTTATTTCTTGGGCAGGGTTTGACTACAACTTGAGATAGATGTTTTCCTTGGTGGGTTTTTTTGTGCATAATACACATACATAAAATTACATATAATTGTTTAAAAGATTATTTTATTTGTTTATATAGTGGGAAGGGCATATGGGGGGGCGGTCAGAGGAGTTGGTTTTCTCCTTCCACAGTTGGTTCTTTAGTTCAACCATGTGGGCCCCAGGGTTATCAAACTCAGCTCTTCAGGCTTGGTATCAAGTTCCTTTATCTACTGAGCCATCTTGCTGCTCCAGGACCATTTATTTATTCTTGATTGTAGATATTGACTTTGATGTTCTCCAGGTATATGTGACTTGTTTCTTTTCTTATTAGTTATTAGCTGTCTGCCTTCGTTTGCTTTCTGTTGCTGTGATAAACCCCATTGCCAAAAAGCAACTTGGAGAGGACAGGGTTTATTTTGCTTACACACTTGGATCACAGTCAATCACTGAGGGTAGAAGCTCAAAGCAGGAAGCTGGAGGCAGTAACTGAAGTGGAGGCCATGGAGGAGTACTGCTTACTGACTTGTTCCCCAGAGCTTGCCCAGTCTGCTTTATTATACAATCCAGACCTACCTGCCCAGGGGTGGTACCACCCACACTGGGCTGAGTCCTCCCACATTAATCATTATTGCAGTCAATAACATTAATCAAGAAAATGCCCACAGATTTGTTTACAGGCAGTCTGATGGAGGCATTTTTTCATTTGAGGTTCCTTTTGCCCAGATGACTGTAGCTTGTGTCAAGTTGACAAAAACCAACAGCAAACTAACCAGCACACTGTCCCTTTAGTCACATCTACATGTTGATCTTAAGATTTTAAAGTCACATGTAGGTAGCAAACTAACCAGCACACTGTCCCTTTAATCACATCTGCATGTTGATCTTAAGATTTTAAAGTCACATGTAGGTAGCAGTCACCATGTGCTCAGCACCACATCTGTGCAGACCTTTTCAGTGGATCCATTTTATACTACACCCTGGAGTGTGACACTCTTGAAAGGCAAACAGAATCCTTGCTATCATAGCATGAATGTGTTGGCCCTGAGTTCCAGGAACTGTTCGCTCTTCTCTCTATGTTGTCTTCTAATACAGTTTTGTTTTTAGTCTTCTCTCTAGTTCTCCAGTAACTTGGGATCTGAACCATGCCACATAACTAGAAAGTGGTCTGTTGGTAGCCTTAATCCAGACGTGTCCAGTTCTAAAACCGGTGTATTTTTCCTCTGGTCCATGCCACCTTCCTGTCTGATGTAAGCAGGCTTCTGGATTACAGAAGCAAAGTAATGTGATGGAATTCACATAGATAGATGCTAGCTAGATTCTCTGGTCACCTTCAGGGGACATGTGCAAAGTCCCTGGGCAATTGAAAGTGACTTCCCCTGGGTTCCCTGGTTCTTCTGTGCATTTCTTTCATACATAGAATGGGGGTTGGAATAGCTGTACCTTGGGTGCTTGAGGTGAGCTAAACACACCTAGTGGGCACATAGTGGGTTTTGGGGGGTTTTTTGTTTTTTCTCTACTAAGTATAAAGGAATTGAGTGAACTTCATTTTGATTGACTCTAGAGCCCAGGGTATTTTTTAGAACAGTTTTAGAATGTTTATTTTTTTTTCCTTTTGAAAGGGCTTTTGTAAGTAGAGTGGGTGGGACACAGGAGGAGTCACAGTGTGGTTTTCCTCCACAAGACTCATGGGTTAAACTTTTTGACGTGGTGGAATTTTTTTAGAAGATGGCAGCGTAGCCTGGGTCTCCAGGTAAAGCTCTTTGGGGAGCTCCTGTGTAGAAACTAAGCTCAGGTGCTGACACACAGACTGGAAGGCGGCTCTTTCTGCTCTGCTTTAGCCTTCGAAATTGCTAGTGACCCTCACAATCTTACTCTGTCATCTGACCAGGGAACAGGTCTGTTGAGTTCAGGGTCTGGTTTGGAATGGTGATGAAATTCTGAGCTGCAGAACCAGATGTGGAGCCGCATTGTTGCACCCTTCTGCCTAGCCCTGGCTCTTGCCGTCCCTGCTGCAGGAGAAATAAGCTGCTTCCTAAGTGCTGACGTTCTCATGAGGCCTTACACTTTACAGAAGTCCTCCTGGTAGCATTTGTCTGTCTCACAGTGTTGTGAGATTGATCCTTGATTTTTATCCCCATTTTTCATGGCCATTTATAACGGTTCTGTAAAAGAGAAAGAAAATGATTTATCCGGGGTTTTCTATGCTTGCAGAGTATGCCATTCAGCCTCTTCCTTGCCCTGTGAGTATGAGGTGGGAGATGGCCTGTTGTGGGAAGCTTGGTTGTCTAGGAGCCTTTTCTCTGTTCAGTTGTTGCAGTGAGTGAACACCATCTACTCAACACCCAGTACTAGAGAGCATTTGAAATTAATGAAACAGTCCCTTTTTTCGGGGAACATTTTTTTTCGATTGCTATACTCAGAGTCCAAGCAGACATCCACATGTTCACAGGGGGAAACTGCAACAGGTACCATCCCAAGAACTCCAGATGTTTGAAGTACTAAGGAAGGAACATAGGGAGGTCTTCACGGGGACTTTGTCACTTGGCCTAGTTGTAAAGGGTGGGTGAGCAGATCCACTCTTGATAAACTGTTCATCTTCTCAGTTTGGATCAGGTTCTTGTTTACTTCAGTGTATTCTTTATATGGCTAACTTGAACTAAAAGTCAGGATTTGTTTGGGGAGGGTAGTGTGTTTATTGACCAGAGAAGCTCTAGAAATCTGGGCTTGGGAAATGGATTGGAACCCAGAGAGGCTCAGGAGCACCAGGCCCAGCCAGTGTTAAGCTACACAGCAGCCTGCTTAGGACCCCACCCCACCCCATCTTGATGATCTGTTGTCTACTTTCCTGGGTCATCCCCTGGTAGGAGCATTCCTTAATCAGAGCTGGTTGTAGAAAACCTTGTCAAGACATGCCTGGTGGGCATTCTCCAAAGGAAGATCAGGATGTACGTGGGGGATACTGGCTTGATGGTGGGCAAAGGAAACAAAAACAACAGCTGTCCATTGTGCGTCTACTCTGTGATGGTGGCATTAAGGCCTTTTATGTTTTATCTGTAGGCAGCTCCATCTATTCCTCTTTCATTCTATGATCTCTGTACTAGCAACTTGGAGAGCGTTTCCTGGTGCTGTGTTTTGTGTCCATCCCTCCCCACCCCATCCCCCCACTCCCACACCAAATTGTTTTCTTTTTCTTGACCATTCTTCATCCCTTTAACTCCTAAAACCCTTTTTATCCTAGGTTTAGCTTTCGGTTTCCAGAACAGATTGGTCCTTTACTTTCTGGCAGCCTTTTCTTTTTGTGGCATTTGTCTGTTGTCCCTTCTGTTGAAGTTTGTGGGTTTGGTTGAGTTTCTGTCTTCATTGAGATTTTCTTGAACATGCTAGGCAGGCATTCTACCACTAATACCACTAAGCTACAACCCTAGTGTGTTCTCCACCCTCCCCCCCGACACTGTCTCACTGCATTGGAATGGCATCAAATTCACAAACCTCTTGTTTGAGTCCTCCCAGTGCTGGGAATTAAATCCAGGGCCTTACCCTTGGCAGGCAGGCACTGGACCTGAACTACGCTCCAGCACTTCTGAGAGTGAAGGGCGAGAACCAGTACTTCTCTTTCTCTCTTTGTCTCCTTTCTTTCTGTCATTTTCCTTAAATCTTTTCCTTCCTATTTTCATGTCTTCCAAGATAATGAAGTTTCTCTTTGTATCCTCGGCTGGTCTTTCCTTATCATGCTATCTTAGCCTGAGTGTTGAGATCACAACTCAGTACTTTGTCCTTGCTCTGTACATAGTCTCACACAGTATTTGCATAAGCTCCCCCAAGCTATCAACACATAGTAAACATCATAGACAAGTACTGAGGGGATGTTTGTATACAATTTAATGACCTACTTTGCTTGTATTTTTGGCCTTAGTTTTAGGGAGATTTGAGAGTGTGGTAGTGAATGGTACAGTCTTGGTGTCTTACATTTTTCCTTAAGGGTTTTAGTGCTAATGAGGTTTGGGGTCCTTTGCTTTGTGGACTCTGCCCCCAAGACCACAGTTCAGGTGAAGTGGTTTGTGACTGACTTTTTGACAGTAGGTCTTCTGTCATTGTGAAACATGAGGCCGTCTTAGAGTACAGAATCGTGTAGGATCAGTTCCTTAAGCATCTTGCTCAACTTGTACCCTGCTGTTTCAGGAGCATTAGAGAGAGCTGTGTAACACTAGGGTGGGGGCAGATAATGAGCTAGGAAAGGCCTGAGATGATGACGTGTGCTTTCCTTCCTGAGCTTGGGTGCTCACTATGCTCACTCATCAACGGAGCACTCACTAGTGTCTGCCCTGTCCTTCTGCTACCAGACTTGCTTTGGCGCGATCCACGTGATAATGCAACCAGAGCTTGATTTTAAGTCCCAGCACCACTACCTGCTGGTTGTGTGATAGTGGCCCAGTTACTTAACCCCTATGCCTTGTTTTCTTGTCTGAGACATGGGTGGTAATAGCACCTGTCTCAGTGTTGTAGAGCTCGCAAGAGGAAATCCATGTGAAGTGTTCAGTGGGCTGCTGTCATACGCTGGTTTTGCTACTCCTCGTACTAACCCTCCCAAAGCCATTTTTCTGGATTGCTGTACTCAAGAGTGCAGACATGTCAAAGAATAAGTGGAACATCATGGGGACAGCCCTTGAAACATGGGGTGCCAAGAGTCTGGTGTCTCCTAACAACCTTAGGTACGAACTAGAGTGCCTGCATAGGATTCTGCATGGGTGGGAACTCCCATGAAGCATTCTAGAATCCAGCTACTATAAGACAGGCAGTCCTAGTGAGGGAGTTCTTCCGGAAAACCACAGTGTATATGTCTATAGGGATAACTTTTGCAGTTGGGTGCTTGTAGGGGAAAAGCAAGACTTCCCCAAGAAAGGCTGTATCTTTCTCTCTTCTCATTTATATGCCTGAGACTATGTGTAAAACTCCTCTTTGGATTTAAACTTGTCTTCTTAGGTACAATGAACTCCACATTTAAGCACTTCAGAGGCAGGCAGTATGTAAAATGCCTTATACGTCAGTACTTGAAAGAGGTACCTCGTGGGGTGATGTTGAAAATTATATAACAATGTGTATGAAAGTGCCTAACAAGGCTTTACAAGCAGAACAGCAGTGGCATTGCTAATGAGGTGGTTTTCTAGTATTAAAAAAAGATACGATTCTAATGAACATATACAAACACGTACAAACTCATGCACAAAAACTGGTAAAGAGCCAGCAGTGAAAATGCAGCATCTTTTCAGGCAGCAGACCCCGTTTACAGTCTCTGTGCTTTGTGCCCAGCCCTCGCATGTTTACACGGCTTTCACTACCAGAATCTGCCACTTAGAGACACTTATTTTTGTGGTTGATATGTAATAGGATTTCAGGTAATGTTTATTTCATGCATATCTATCTTCCTTGGTTTGTTGTCTACTAAAACAGAAGGGGCTAAGGAGAGGCTGCTTTGGAAGGAAAGCTTGTCAAAGCAGATGATCTTCTTTATAGGCTAAGGATTTGGGTAGGAAAGTGTACCTATAAAAAATACAAACCACCAGGCAAGACTATCTCTTCCTTGTTTCCCTCGATGAGTCAGTTACACACATTTCCTAAGGTTGATGCTCTTCAGTTAGCTTGTGGGGGGTTGTTTTTATGATGCTGAAGGTGGACCCCGGGCTTTACTGAGCTACACCCCCAGATCTCTCCCACTTCCAACATTTACAATATTCAATCAGTACCGAAAGCAGGATGTGCGTTATTTCCTAAGCACCTTCTGACACACCTTCATTTCCCCTTCATTGTCACTCAGATCTGCAGTGCATCTTTCTCCCAAGTTGTAATTCACATAAATGCAAAATATAAGTCATATTTGGGAGCCAGGTGTGGTGGGACATGCCTCGAATCCCAACACTCATCAGGAGACAGAGGCAGGGGGATCTCTATGAGTTTGAGGCCAGCCTAGTCTACAGAGCAAGCAGGTTCTAGGACAGCCATTAACAGAGACACATTGTCTCAAAACAAAACAAAATAAAAAATATAAATAAATAAATGGGCATTTTGGAAACCAGGCATAGTGACACATACCTGTAATCTTAGTACTTGGGAGGTGGGGGGCTGAGAATCAGGAAGTCAAGACTAGCCTGGAATGCATGAGACCCTTTCTCAGTACCCTACACACACCAAAAGGAGGAGGGGCTGTCATGTTATCACATTAAATGAATTTGACTTCAGTTGTAATCACCATCTATACATTTAAATAAAATATAAATATTATTTCTAATTAGAAAATAAAATTTGCTTTTAGATAAAGTGTAATGGCTTTTTGAAAAAAATTATTTACCTACTTATTTATGTGGGAGGAGCACACGAAGGCCATAGGACAACCTGCTGGGGATGAGCACATGGAGACCATAGGACAACCTGTCGTATGCATTCTAAGGGTCAGCTTGGGTTGTCAGATTTGGTGCTATGCCTCTTGGACCATCTTGCTGGCCCTCCTTTTATATAGAAGAACAAAGGTGATCTCAAGCAGAAGTCAGGACATGGCAGTCTTGCCCTGAGAATGACTGCCTAACCCCAAGCTGTGCAGAAAGGGAAGTGGGTGGGTTTTTTTCTTTTCTTTCTTTCTTTCTTTTTTTTTTTTTTTTTTTTTTTTTTTTTTTTTTTTTTTTTTTTTTTTTTTTTTTTTTTTTTTTTTTTTTTTTTTTTTTTTTTTTTTTTTTTTTTTTTTTTTTTGGTGTTTTTCGAGACAGGGTTTCTCTGTAGCTTTGGAGGCTGTCCTGGAACCAGCTCTGTAGACCAGGCTGGCCTTGAACTCAAGAGATCCGCCTGCCTCTGCCTCCCAAGTGCTAGGATTAAAAGCATGTGCCACCACCGTCCGGCGAAGTGGGTGTATTTTAAGGATAGATGAGAAACTAGTGAGTGAGTAGTGAAACCTTGAGTTGGAGAGAGTGGGGCTGGAGAAATGGCTCAGAAGTACTTATTGCTCTTCCCGAGGACCACAGTTCAGTTCCAAGCACCCACAATAGTTGGTTCACAACCACCTGTAACTAACTTGAGCTCAAGGGAATCTGACTGGTCCCCTGCAACACCACATAAGGTAAAACACACACACATACATACACATCTTTAAAAAAAAAACTGGGTGCAGTAATGGCACATGTCTTTAATCTCAGCACTTGGGATGTGGGGGCAGAGGAAGGTGGATCTCTGAGTTTGAAGACAGACAAGCTACACAGGGAAATCCTGTCTCGGGAAGAAAAAAGAAAAAAAAGAAAGAAATCAGAGCAATTGGTAGGAAGCTCTGAAGCTTATGTTTAAGAAATTTGATTTTAACCTAGAGAGATGGCTCAGCGACAAGAGTACTTGCTACTCTGTAGAGGACCTGAGTTCAGTTACCTGCACCCACATGGCAGCTAGCAACCATTTGTAACTAGTTCCAGGGTATCGGATGCCCTCTTCTGGTCTTTCTGGCCATCAGGCATACATGTGCAGGAAAAAAAAAAAAGCCAGCCCTTGCTGTTTTTGTGGAGGACCTGGGTCTGGTTCCCAGCACCTACATGGCAGCTCACAACAGTCCTTAGCTAAAATTCCAGGGGACCCAATTCCTTCTCTTCTCTAGGCATCAGGCATACCTTCAGTGCACATACATACACCATTGAAAACAAACACATGCACATAAAATAAAAAATAATTTTAAAGTTTTAAATATGATTTGAAAGATGGTTCTACCAATCAGATACTCAAAACTGATTGCTATTGGACAGGAGACTGGTTGAACTCAGTGCAGGGTGTAGGAGTGGAGTGGTAGCTGCTGGGGAGGTGCCTGAAAACAACACCTCTGGTGAGGGGAAGGGGAGGATAGAGTGTTTTATGCATGTGAATGTGCTATTATGTGCAAGCCAAAGCAGGGCCATGTCCATGTCTGCCTGTATTGACCTCTTACTAAACTGGGAGCCAGCTATTTGGGCTAAGCTGGAAGTCAGTAAACTCTCTAGTCCATCTCTTTCTACCTGCTAATTCTAGGGTAACAAGCACATACATTCATGCCCAGATTTTATGTGAGTGCTAGGGATTTGAACTCAGGTCCTCATGTGCACAAAGTGAGTACTCTTATGCACTGAGCTAGGCTTTTTTTTTTTTTTAACTTTAGTGCAATATAAATGTGAAGGAATCCATGATTTTAGCATGTTATGAACATAAGCATTTGAGAACCTCTATTTTCCCACCCCATTTCCTTTTTTGGCAATTAAAAAGAATTCACTCATCTGTCACTTAAAAGTTCAAGATAACTAGCTGGGCATGGTGGTGCACAACTTCAATCCCAGCACTCATGAGGCAAATACAAGTGATCTCTGAGTTTGAGGCCAGCCAAGGCTACATGGTGAAACCCTTAATCCAACACATTATGACATGGATGACCTTGGGGTAACCTTGAACTCTCTGCCACCTCCTACAGGTACAAGATTGCCGGCATGTACCACCATGCCCAGCTTTTCATGTTTTTTTAATCTTGTGACCCTGATTCCTCTTCCACATAAGCCCTATGCTTATAAAGATTTCTTTTTCAAGATTTATTTCATTTGTGTGTGTCACATTTGTGTGGGTACACATGGAGGCCAGAAGAAGGTGTCAGAGCCCCTGGAGTAGGAGCTAGAGTCAAAAGTACTTGTAAGTTGTTCAGTATAGGTGCTCAGAATCAAACTCAGGTTGTCTGAAGGAGCCACAAGTGAGCTTAACTGTTGAGCCGTCTCTCCAGACCTCAGTTTTTGTTGTTGTTGTTTGCTTGCTTGTTTTTTTTATTGTGTATCTCTGTGTGATTTATTGTATGTCTGTATGTGAGATTTGTAGGGGGGAGGGACCATGCCACAGGTGTGTGTGGAGGTCAGAGGACAACTCTTTGGGGTTGGTTCTTTCCTACCTTTATGTGGGTTCCAGCAATCAAACTCCAGCCTCAGGATTGCACTGTTTTGGTAGAAAGTGCCTTTACCTGATGAGCCAGCCGTCTTGCCACTCTGTTAGTAAAGCTGAAGATTTTTAAGTGACTGTTGGTTTTCACTATGCGAGCCAGTAAGCTCTATGGCACCAACATTACAAAGTACGGTACTGCAGGACTCCTGTTTTTGTTGTCTGAGACAGGGCTTCTCTGCATAGCCCTGAGCTCACCGTGTAGACCAGGCTGGTCCCAAGCTCAGAGATCACCTACCTCTGCCTCCCAAGTACTGAGATTAAAGGCACGCACCACCACCGCCTGGTCTGTTTCCTAAATTTGTCTGTAATGAATACATTCCTTTCATGATTTAAAACATTGTCTAGGTCTGGCAGGATGTCTTAGCAGGTAAAGGCATTTGTCATCAAAGCTGATTGGTGGCTTGAGTTTCGTCACTAGAGCCCACATAGTGGGAAGAGAGAACTGGCTCCTAAAAGTTGCCCCCTACTTTTGCTATGCGTGTGCCCTTTCCCCCAGGCAAATAAATATAATTCAAAAATAATTAAATAGATTATGTGATCTTAACACAACATTCACAATAAATATAAAATGTAAGAATAATGTATGAAAGTCTCAAAGAATTAGTAAAATATGTATTAAAAAATAAGTAGTAGTGCTGGAGAGCTTACAGAGATGACTCTTGTCCAGTTCCCAGCATCCACGGGGCCGCTGATAACTGGCTGTAATTCTAGGGGATCCAGTGCCCTCTTCTGTCCTCTGTGAGCACTGCATGCATGTGGTGCGCAGACACGTTCAGGTAAAATACCCGTACAATAAACATAAATAGGTGACCTTTGCTGCATGTGGCCACTCACTGTAATGTCAGGTCTGAGGAGGGTAAGAGAAATGTGCAACCAGCCTTGGTTACGTGGTAAAGTCCATGTGGTAAGTGTGTAGTAAGACCCTGGCCTTGGCGGGAAAGATGGCTCAGTGCTTAAGAGTACTGCCTGCTCTTCCAGAGGTCCTGAGTTCAATTCCTAGCAACCACATGGTGGCTCACAACCATCTGTAGTAAGATGTAAGTTCTACTGCTCTAGTAAGATCTGGCACCCTCTTCTGGCCTGCAGGCATATATGCAGACAGAACACTATATATAATAAATAAGTCTTTAAAAAAAAAAAAAGCCTGGCTTAACACTTCTTCCTACCCCACCCCCACAAGAAACAAAGAATAATGATTTCTTGTTCTTCCCTCACCTCCCAGGGCTAGATAGCTAAAGGATTAAGACATTGTCACCCCATCTGGGAGCTTTGGATTTATTCCTTATCAAAATTAATCTAATCGGGCATGGCTCAGTGGTTGAGGGCCCTGGCTGCCCTTCTGGAGGACTCAGGTTCAATTCCCAGCTACCCCCGCACACATGTCAGTTCACAACCATCTGTGATGCCAGTTCAGGACATCTGACAACCTCTTCTGGCCTCCTTGGGCATGATGTTTTTACACTTGCTGGGACAGATATATATGCAGACAAAACACCTATATAAATAAAATAATAAAAATTTGATCATATTTCAGGCTCTTGTATGTGTGCTAGATGCTGTATGGCTAAGCCAACCAAGATAATTTATATTGCCTCTAGGTCATAAACTCCATAGAGCAATGAACTTGTGTCTCTTTGAAGCATGAGACTCCTTGAAATGCATGAGTGCTAAACAATGCCTCTAGTTTTGTTTCCTTGCTTTTAAAGAGACAGAACCCAAATGTAGCCTCTTGGTGCCCCAAGCAACTTACCTCTAAATTTCAGAGACAGCTAAGCCTGGGAATATGGTATGGAAGAGAGTGAGGTAAGCTTGGGTATGCTGGTCCACTTCTGGGAAGCCTTTTTGCCCCTGTGCTCTGTGAACTGCAACTGGAACACAAACTCCATTTTCACAGCTTCATAAAACCTTTTCCCAGGCCTCCCTTTCCAGGTCTCATGGCTCTCTGTGGAAATGAGAGCCCATATAATTGCCTGACACAAAGCATGGGGCAGGAAACAGTAAAGAGACATTACGATGCTCCCACACAGTGGAGCGTGGAGCTAAAGAGCGTGACTGTTCCTTCCTGGAGTCTATACCTTAGCTCACTGGGGTACCTCTTGGTGTCTCTGTATGGCGCTCTTTCCCACAAGGAGTCATCTTTCCTTACTACTTGGTTGAGGCCTGCTCCCCAGCTGCCTGGAGATGGCATCACTGCAGCTCTCGTGAGAGTTAAAAGGGGTTTTAAGAAAAAAATCAGGCAGTTCAGTTCCATCTGCCCATACACTCTTAACCTGCTTTGTCAACTAAAACCTTGTCACCTTTGCACACCAGCCTACATCACCAAGCAAAGTGTTTTGGAGAGCACTTGATGAAAAACCAAGTGGGCGTAAGTGCCTGTGTAGTGGGTGCTCGAATGGTGCCACTAACGAGGGGCTTCATAAGGGTCTGCCCATTGTAAGCACTTTGCACAAATTATCTTATTACTCCTCAGAGCAAAGAATCAAGTGTGTGTTTCGCAGACAGCCTTCTGTGGTGAGGAACCTGAGTATAGAGAACTAATTTGTCTTCACAGCTTCTCGGGCTACTTTCCTGAGACACAGGCCCACATAGCACCAAAGCCTGTGTCCCTCCATCAGATTGCTCTTTCATGTTGGCTTTATGGGAATTGTCAAAGACTCAACAAATTGTTAGGTTTCTCTTGATGATTTTCCCTTTTTTTTTTTAAATAGAGGACTCCATTAATAAAATCCCAACCCCTCTGGGGAAGAATGCAATGAAAACCATACAGCTGCCTCTTTGGATTACTAGCTGTTAATTTTCATGTTTACATTTATTGAGTTTTTTGTGTGGGGGAAAGGTGGGCATGTGCCGCACAGCACACATGTGGGGGCCAGAGGACATCCTCCTTGGTTCTTTCCCTCTAGCATACGGATTCCCAGGGATTGAACTCATATCGTTAGGCTTCACAGTGGCTTTACTTGATGGTTTTCTTTTTTTTCTTTTTTTTTTTTTTTGAGACGGTTTCTCTGCAGCTTTGGAGCCAGTCCTAGAACTAGCTCTGTAGGCCAGGCTGGTCTCGAACTCACAGAGATCCGCCTGCCTCTGCCTCCCGAGTGCTGGGATTAAAGGCGTGCGCCACCACCGCCCGGCTACTTGGTGATTTTCTTAAAGCTTCTATAATCTCATGTTATGCTTGGAATGTTTGAGTATTGGATTTGTATTTGGTTCATATTTTGTTCTGAGATTAAGGATGGCTCCTAGTTAAATTGTGATAAGGAATTGGCCTTAGTTGACAGAGTTGGAATATCTGTGTCTTCTGCGTGTTTCTCCCACCCACATCCAACAGGCTAGTGATGGCAGAGCAGAATGATGAGGTGTTCATAAGCACACCCTGTGGGAACTTAGCTTGATTGAACCTCATGGTTAAACTGACTGAATCCTTACAGTGCTGCAATTGAAATGCTAAGCTCCAGTTGCTCAATTTGGACCACAATAGGAATCTCCAGTAGTAACATGTTAACATGTCCCACATATGACTCTCCTACTTCAGACATCTCCCCAAAGGCCCCTCCCTCCTTTAAAGACTTGAAAAGGACTTGCTGGTAGGGAGTTGGGGCAATGAATGGAGATGGTGCTTTTCTGTTTGGGTGGCTGGTTTTGTATTATGATTATTAGTAGTAGTATTTGCATTATTATGTGCATTATTGTTTTGTGTGTGGGTACACACTCTGTGACATGTGTGGAGGTCAGAGGATGCCTTGTGAGAATTAGTTCTTTCTTTCCAACCTGTGGATTCTGGGAATCAAACTCAGGTTGGCAGGATGGGTGGCAAGTGTTTTTCCCCACTGAGTCGTCTTGCCAGGCATGGTGGCTGTTTTGTTTATGGTGGTTTCTTTGGTGTCCAAGTCAGAGCATCAGTGGCCAAGAGAATTTGGAGAGAGGGGTTCTCGACCACTTGAAAATATCTGCTTTGACCACAAACAATCACTAACTTCATAGGTACACGTTAAGTATTAGAAAAAGAAAGAAATGCACAGTGAAGTGGAGATCTGAAAATAAGTAGGCCAAAACTGAAGCTCCAGGCATCTAGTAAGGAGCAACCCTAAGAACAAGAAGCAGCCATGAAAACCAAGTGGG
The DNA here is from genome assembly GCA_004026605.1 of Ondatra zibethicus. Taxonomy (NCBI): domain Eukaryota; kingdom Metazoa; phylum Chordata; class Mammalia; order Rodentia; family Cricetidae; genus Ondatra; species Ondatra zibethicus. The sequence goes on along the minus strand of PVIU01002218.1, from coordinate 88,546 downwards.
TCATGGGGTAAGTAGAGTTTAGGTAAGCCTTTGCAGACTTGAGACTTTGAGGGCCAGGGATTCAGGGGTTATAGTCACTTGGAATCCGATCTAGAAAGGAGAGCGTGGTTTCCAAGTGCACACGTCTTCTTGGCCTTACTGACTTCCTTCCCAGAGGGAAAAGGACATAGTTAGAAGTCCAGAAGGGCCCTGAAAAGCATGGGATCTGGTGCAGGACCAACTGCTGTGCCTTATCCTTCAGGCAGGGCTCTGTGATACCATAAGTGAATGAAATAGTATGGCAGGAAACTGGATCTGCACCTGGCTATCACTGTTACCATGTTCTAGTTATTTTCAGGACTTTATATATGATCTTTTCATCCTTTCTTCCCCTAAAAATTCTTGACAATTTCACTGCTTCAAACTCATGAGTTGAGCCTCTTGTCTCTGCCTCCTGGGTATAGGAATTACAGGCCACCAGACCTTGTGGGTTCCTAGGCTACTAGTGACCACCCAGACATGTGCCTTGGTTGGAGCAATGACCAGAGCTTGTCTATTGAGGATGAAAGAGGTTGGAGAAGTAGAGTTCTAGTACAGCTACAGCCCAATAGCTCAAGCCCTGCCTTCGGGAGCATTGCTGAGGCTGGAGGTTGCTTCATGGCCAAGGCTACTGTAATCCAAAGTTTTATGACAATGACAGCCACCCACCCTCTGCCTTAGGGTGTGAGTTATGTAGACCCATCCTGATCCATTTCTGCTTTTGTCTTAGAAAAGTCATTTCAGTTTACACCTGTAATCTCAGCACTCAGGTGACAGAGGCAGGAGGATTGACACAAGTTCTAGACCAGCCAAGGCTATGTAGCAAGACCTTATCTCAGAAAAGCGTTCTCTCTCTCTCTCTCTCTTTCTTTTTTCTTTCTTTCCTTTCAGACAGAATTTCTCTGTGTACCCTGGCTCTCCTGGAACTTGCTCTGTAGACCAGGTGGGCCTCAAACTCAGAGATCTGCCTGTCTCTTCCTCCCAAGTGCTAGGATTAAAGGTGTGACATTAATTTTTCATTCCCTATATTTTCTTGTTTTGTGTTAACATTGCTTATGATATCCAGAACAGAGTCCAGAGCTTTGTACATTTATATAACTGCAGAGTGCCACTCCCAACTTGAATGCATCAGTTTCTTCTTTTAATATTTATTTATTTATTTTGTATACAGTATTCTGTCTGTGTGTATGCCTGCAGGCCAGAAGAGGGCACCAGACCCCATTACAGATGGTTGTGAGCCACCATGTGGTTGCTGGGAATTGAACTCAGAACCTTTGGAAGAACAGGCAATGCTCTTAACCTCTGAGCCATCTCTCTAGCCCATGCACCAATTTCTTAATCAAGCTTAAAAGTTAATATTTGGGGAACTGAGGATGGAACCTAGTGACAGAACACTTGCCTAGTGTGCACCAGGCTCTGAGTTCATTTCCTGCACCTCAAAAGAAATCACTAAGTAGTTAATAACCTGAATCACATAAAGGAGAAATTGGCTCTCAGTTCAGCTGTTAGTCAAGAGCTCTGAGCAATAAGATTACTCCTCTCTGCCCACACATTACATATAAATCCATAGGAGTCATTTAGAAAAAAAAAAAACCAAGTAAAGGTGCTTGTGTTCCATCAGCCTACTGTAGTGTACCTGTCTGTGATCCCAGAGTTTGGGGACTGAAACGGGAATTGTGGGTTTTTGTTTGTTTGGGGTTTTTTGTTTGTTTGTTTTGAGACAAGGTTTCTCTGTACCTTTGGTGCCTGTCCTGGAGCTAGCTGGTTCAGGCTGGCCTTGAACTCACAGAGATCCGCCTGCCTCTGCCTCCCAAGTATTGGGATTAAAGGCATGTGCCAACACTGCCCGACAGGGAGATTGTTTTGATTACCAGACCACCCAAGTCTACTTAGCAAGACCCTGTCTCAAAAGACAAAACCTAAAATGTGTATGTTTTGGGTAGCGATAAAATTACTCCTTTTCTTTTGTTCACAGAAATGCTACAGTTCGTCAGCAATCAAGTGGGAGAGTTCCCTGATTTGTTTTCAGAGCAGCTATGTAGCTCCTTTCCTGGAGGTGGTGGCAGTGGCAACAATGGCAGTGGCAGTGGTGGTGGCAGCAACAGCAATGGCAGAGGCAGCGGTGGTGGAACCACAGATCCTGCAATACAGCGGGCATTCAGCCAGGTCCCGTTACCTACCTTCTCCCCCTCAGCTGCCTCCCCTCAGGCTCCAGCCCTACAGGTCAAAGTCTCTCCTACCCCATCAAGGGCAACCCCTGTTCTCCAGCCCAGACCCCAGCCCCAGCCCCAGCCTTCAGCTCCGCTTCAGCAGCAGACGGTAATGATCACACCAACATTCAGCACTGCTCCGCAGACGAGGATCATCCAGCAGCCTCTGATATACCAGAATGCAGCAACCAGCTTTCAAGGTGACTGAGGGGTCTGACAGAGTAGTCAGTTGGTTCCACAGTCCCTGTGTGTAGACACTGCAGATCTGCCATCTGAGCATGATAGAATATTTTAGTGTGGTCTATCTGGACAAGTTTCTGATCATAGGCAGAATGGTACGGGAACGTGTCTCCTTCCGCAAAGACCTTAATGCCTGTTTAGACCTACTTCAGAGTCCGGCAAACATGGTAGATGCAGGCTTGTCCTAATAACTAGAGGTAGAATCCTGAATAAAATTAGGTCTGCAACTTACATAGTTAGCCATCAGATCTGGGCATCCATGGATGAGAACCGTTCCCTCAGCAAATAATTCCTGAACAAGCACTGTGGAGACAAATGCCATTTTTCAGATGGGTGCTGCTTCTCTGAATAGCAGCCCTCACGGCAGGCTCTTGGTATATGTTGCGCGAGTGAGTGACTGAAGCACTTGTTCTTTCTGGGGTGTGCTATCTCCAGTGACAGTGGGGAGCTCTAGGTGGGCTCAGTATTCTCTCAGTTTGAAGACACACGTAGTTTTCTGGTGGGTTTGAGACTTTGGAGAAGGCAGTATAGCAGAAAGCAGAGACTATAATCCCAAAGCAGATTTCCCATTTAGAAAGGATAGGAGGCAGTGAGACTCTTGGGGGTTGTTGGTTCTCAACGTCGATTAACTCCATTGCGGGTGCAGCCATTTGCCAAGTAACTTCCCTTACTTTCACTCCGGCACCCAGAGTAATAAAACAATTTGTACTCATTCTATCAGAAATTGATGCAGCCCTCACGGGATGTTCCTATTCTCTAAACCAGCTTGTAAATGGCTGTGCACATCTTCTTCAGCAGCAGGTGGGGAGTTGAAGTCATGATGAGACACTCCATCCTCAAGTTATGCTGCAGCTACAGAGACACGGTGCATTTCTTATCCATGTAACTTTTTCTCCTCTTCCCCAAAGTCCTGCAGCCTCAAGTCCAAAGCCTGGTGACATCCCCGCAGGTACAGCCAGTCACGATCCAGCAGCAGGTGCAGACTGTACAGGCCCAGCGGGTGTTGACACAGACAGCCAATGGCACACTGCAGACCCTTGCCCCAGCCACAGTGCAGACAGTTGCTGCACCCCAGGTGCAGCAGGTCCCGGTAGGTGGCTTGGAAAGGATTCAAGGAGAAACTGGGGGTGACTCTGAGCTCTTCTTTGGTAGAAACTCTGGCATGCTAAGAAGGGTCATCAAGAGTATACACACAACAGCTGGGAGGGCTAAGAAGGGAACCTGGACAGGATATACCTGTGAGTATAGCGGAGACCTGAGTGAGCCCCACCTGTAGATACCCTCTGGCATCCTTGGGGAAGGCGGGGGTAGTGACTGTATGGTGTTGACACATATGATAGGTCTAAACTGGAAAGAGAGCTCATGAAGTGGCTCAGTGGATGCCTGAGTTCAGTCCCCAGGACCTACATAGTGGAAGAAAGAACCAACTCTTACAAGCTTCCCCGACTTCTGCACCTGAGTTGTGACCCCCTGACCCTCTCCATACCTGTAAAAGTAGTATTTCTCAGATAACTTTCTTTCATTTGTTTTCCATATTCTGCAGAGGATGCTAAGTGTATATGGGGGGGGGGGGCAAATGTGTATTATTTTTGTAATAAAAACAAAAAGCATGTTTTGGGGGCTATCAAAATGACTTAGTAGGTAAAATTGCTTGCTCTTGTAAACATTAGGGTCTGTTTGACTTTCATTTGTGTATTTGGTTTGAGACACGTTTTCTCTCTGGCTGTCCTGGAACTCACGCTGTAGACTAGGCTGGCTTCAAACTTACAGAGATCCACCTGCCTCTGCCTCCCGAGTGCTGGGATTAACGGCAAGTACCACTGCTGCCACAGCTACATCCATCAAGTACTGTGTTTGAATCCTCAGTACACAAGCATGGCTGATTGTGCCTGTAAACCGAGCTTTGGGAAGGGGTTTGAGATAGGCTATCCTGAGAGCCCACTGAAAGGGTGATAGCCAAAATGGAAGCTTCTAGTTCACTAAGAACCTGCAAGACAGTAAGACAGAGAGAGCTGGTATCCTGCTGTGGCCCACGTGTACTCTCAGATAGATGTGTGTATCTGCACATACGTGTGCATTCACTTCACACATATAAAAACAGGCTATGTGCAATACAATGTATGAGCTGTTTTCTTACTAACAAATGAGTCGTTTTATTACATTTTAAAATATTTATGTATATGTGGTCGGGTAGGTGCACACGTGTGGAGGTGAGAGGACAATTTGTGGGAGTTGGTTCTTGGATGGCATACAAAAGAGTTCCACAGTAGTCTGAGTGTGCTGGGACCTGGAACTGAATCCAGCAGCCCAGAAGCCTGCACACATGCTTTTCTTCTTTATTTATAGTACGTGAGACCATGTCCAAAGTAGGTGGGTCTGTTAAAGGCTATTGGCTGGAGGAGTTCCACAGCAGTTCTCTCTTCCCACCTTATGAGTTCTAGGGGTCAAAGTCAGGTCATCGAGCTTTGGTGACAGGCACCTTTACCATGGAGCCATCCCGCTGGCCACAAATTAATTTATTGTAAAAAACAAAACCTAGGTTTATCACTTTTAGTTCTTGCCCATGTTCCTGGCTATCCTGGTTCTCTCAGCTGTACTTTGAGCCATCCTTGTTCTGTTCAGGCTGGCAAGTCTGAAGCCTTTTTAAACTCTTCAGCTGTTCCGCTTTCCCCTTCAACAGGGGATGCAGGCTGTACAAAATAGCCAACTTTGTGAATTGTCTGTAGGGGATTTCCTTTTTTGTTTGTTTTCAATTCTGTGAAAATGTTTTCTTACTCTTTTCTGATGAGTCTGTGTAACAAGAACCAAATGAAAAAAAATACGAAAAATAATGCTACTTTTTGTCCTCCTTCTAGGTCCTTGTTCAGCCTCAGATCATTAAGACGGATTCCCTTGTTTTGACCACACTGAAAACAGATGGCAGCCCTGTTATGGCTGCAGTCCAGAACCCAGCCCTCACTGCCCTCACCACCCCCCTCCAGACGGCTGCCCTTCAAGTACCAGTAAGAGTTGCATTCGCCTTCTACTGCTTGTCAGAGTTTTTAAAACCTGCTAAGTAGACATTGGGAGCTTTTATAGAATATGTCAGATTGTAAATATTACTCTACCTTTAGTTTTGCTTTTTCCCTTGAGGAAATATTGCCAGAGTGTGTTATTAATCTTGGGGTCTTGCAAGGGGGTGGAAAAGACCACCAGATGAACCCTGAAGCTGGGCAACAGCGCCACACAGAGCCATCATCTCCTAGGTACTATTGTTGCCATGGAGGTTTGACTTCCTCTGTCACCAGACAGGGAAAGGTGTCAAGACAAGGAAAGCACCATCCTTCAGTTCTGGGATCCCAGCCACTTTGAGTAAAAGATGATGTAAGTTTTGGAAGCACTAGCTTTATTCATAAAAACCAAGAGCTAGGGCTGGAGATGTATAGCCAATTGATAGAATATTTGTCTAGCATGCATGAGACTCTGGGTTCAAACCCCAGCAACACATAAACAGGGTGTGGTGTCACATGACTGCACATGATTCTCTAGCAATGGGGAGGCGGATCAGAATTTCAATGTCATTCTCAACTACATGGCAACCTTGGGGCTAGCCTGAGCTATGTGAGATTTTATCTCAGAACAAAAACTGCGAATAACTGGAAACATCCAGGGTCCATTCCTGGAATAATAAAGAACTCACAATACACCTGAAAAATGAAACTGTTGCCAACAATAAGAAAGGGGACTAGTGATGCATAAGGCAATCTGGCTAATCCTCAGAATGATAGCAAAAAGAAGCCTGTCTCAGAAATCCGCACTGGTGATTCCATTAGTAAGAAGCTCAAGAGAGGAAACATGGCTGTGGTGATTGTCACAGCAGGGCTATAAGGCAGGACAAAGGGAACATTCATTCCCAGAGGATGAGAGGGGACATCCTAAGGTGAAGGTTTTTGTCTTGACTTGGGTGCTGCATGTTGTACTCATATGTAAAACTTCATCAAACTTCTAAAAAATGGTATTTGTTATGTATAAATTATTTTTTGTTTTGTTTATTTTTATATAGGATCTCTCAATATAGCCCAGGTTGGTCTCAAACTCAAAATCTTCCTGCCTAAGCTTCTGAGGGCTGGAGTTAAAGGCGTTTGCCTCCTTGCCTAGCTGACTTTTTAGATACAGTGTCACTGAGTAGCCTTGGATGGTTTGGAATCTTCATCTCCTCCCAAGTGCTGGGATTAAAGGTGTGAGCAGTTACAACCAGCCCAGTGAATTATTTCTAATTTTAATAAAGTAGAGCATGTTTTTGTCTCTTTACTGACCATTTGGATTTGAAGCCATTTATCGAAGAAAATTAGGACAAAAATTAGTAAACATGGGAACAGGGAAAAGTAGAAATGAGGAATAGGAGCTTCTGTGGTTGATCTGATTAGTTAAGAAAACAGCTCTGACAAGTTTTACCCTTTTCATCTCTGATGGCCAAACAGTAGAAAGAAGTATGGGAATTTACTTGTCATTGAGAAGAGAAGAAATATGTCACATACTGAGAGAAAGTGTTCTCTTGGTCCAGTTAATGTAGTTCAATGAAGTTCATACATGCCTATTCAGAGGTGGTTGACAGTTTGACAGCAAAACCATAGGTTTTTTTCTGTCACTCCCTAGATCAGAAGCTAAAGCTGAACTGATCTTTGGGTGGTACAACTTACTGACAGTGACTCTGAGGGCAAGAGAGGAGCTGAGGAACTCTTGATAAAGTCTTAATGTTTTTAGGGACCTATCCTCATTAGCCCAGGAGGTATCAGACTATACGGAGCACTCCCAGCTGACACCCCATATGCAGAGGAGCGCTCCCAGCTGATACCCCATATGCAGGAATGAGCAACTTTTTGTTTTGAGGTTACTTTAACTAACAGGATAACTCTGCCCTTGTTCTAGACCCTGGTGGGCAGCAATGGGACCATTCTGACCACAATGCCTGTAATGATGGGACAAGAAAAAGTTCCTATTAAGCAAGTACCTGGGGGTGTAAAGCAGCTAGAGCCCCCCAAAGAAGGAGAGAGGCGGACAACACATAATATCATTGAAAAGCGCTATCGATCCTCTATCAACGACAAAATCATAGAGTTGAAGGACTTGGTCATGGGAACAGATGCCAAGGTAAGTGGCAAGAAGAAGATAGATTCATGCCTCAGTGTTGCCTCTGTTTTTGTCATGGGAATTAGGGAAGATGCGGGCTTAAGCTGAATGGACACCAAAGTGAGTTAGAAAGAAAAAAAGAGTCTCAGAGTTAGGGTGAGTTTTGTCCCTTTGAGCCAGCATTTGACAATCCCAGGCTGTGCTCTCACTCGTGAACTCTGGCTCTGCTCTCCTGGCTCCAGCATGCACTGCTTTAGCTGTGTCTCCTCTCTCTTCCTTCCCAGATGCACAAGTCTGGCGTTCTGAGGAAGGCCATTGATTACATCAAATATTTGCAGCAGGTCAATCACAAGCTGCGTCAGGAGAACATGGTGCTGAAATTGGCAAATCAGAAAAACAGTAAGTCTGTCTGTTGGGAAAGGCCTGTCAAACCTCACAGTTGTTTGGGAAAGTCCTGTGATGGGCATAATGGAGGACTCAGATGTATATGAGGCCCCATCCATGCGGGATTTTGTAGAAATGAATCATTTTCTATGGGGGTTTTCTTTGCAGAGCTCCTGAAAGGCATTGACTTAGGCAGTCTGGTGGACAATGACGTGGACTTGAAGATTGATGACTTTAATCAGAATGTCCTTCTGATGTCTCCCCCGGCCTCTGACTCTGGGTCCCAGGCAGGCTTCTCCCCCTATTCCATTGACTCTGAGCCAGGAAGTCCTCTGCTGGATGATGCAAAGGTATGAGTACCCTCTAAATCCCTCATTTTCCCTAAAGCAACAGTGACCGCAGAGAGGTGACTGGATCAGTGGAGAGGACCAGGAATTCTGTGATATTAGCTACATCTAAAGGGGTGAAAACTGCCGAGTGTTGCCGTGCATGCCTATAATCCCAGCACGAGGGAGGCTGAGGCAGGAAGATCTTGAGATGGCAGCAAGGCCATCTCAAAAACAAACAAAAAAATCCAAAAGGGAACAAGCTGCCTCTGGATGACACAGACACTCAGATTTAACAGGTCTTACAGAAAGCCCTGACATAGAGGAATGAGTCCAGATCTTGAATGAGCAGCTGTCAGGCAGTGGGCTCTGGGAGTTGCTGGATGTGCTCCATTACTTCCTCTGCCCATAATGGGCCTGGCAAGACCACTTTCTGAGGCTGCTCTGCTAGTTTAGAGTGAGGCTGCCTCTGGCTGCTCTTTCCAGAACAACTACAATTTGCAATCTAACAGATAACATTCCACCAAACCAGGGCTCTTAAATGGTCCCTGAGCAACAAAAAGCCCATGGCAATTGAAGTTTTGTCGAATTAGTTAGACAAGGCCCTAAGCTTAATGACTTTCTTGGGACCTTGGGAGACTGGATCCTATACTGCATCTTGACATTGGCATTCTTAACTCCAAAAGCGTATGGTTTTGTTTGTTTGAAGGTTATCATGTTGCTCTAACTGGCCTAGAAGTTGCTGTGAAAGTAGGATGGCCTTGACCCCCGATCTTCTTGTCCCTCTACCAAGTGCTGAGATTATAGTCATTGCCAGTGCCTTCAGTGTAGGAGCTAAGGAGCCATAGCCAGGACTTCGTGCATGCTAAATAAACGTTCTGTTTCCTTCCTTCCTTCCTTCCTTCCTTCCTTCCTTCCTTCCTTCCTTCCTTCCTTCCTTCCTTTTTTTAAGATATGATCTCACTATGTAGTCCAGGCTGGTTGCCTGGAACTCTCTATGTTCTCTATGCAGATCAGGCTGACCCAGCAAACATTCTTTTGAAACATTTTTGTAAACCTGATTCCGTTCAGTAAAAGTAGTCCATATAACATAAAATTTTGAATGCGTATGTCAGGACTAGGGAAAAATCTTGGCTCCAGTCCCCTTCCTTACCCCTTGTCAGTTCCCTAGGGCCTGTGCTTCCAGTTCTGTCTGTAAAATCAAAGAGATACAAAAAGCACATTCTAGTTTTTGTTTTTTTCAAGACAGGGTTTCTCTGTAGCTTTGGAGCCCTTCCTGGAACTAGCTCTTGTAGACCAGGCTGGTCTCGGACTCACAGAGATCCGCCTGCCTCTGCCTCCTGAGTGCTGGGATTAAAGGTGTGCGCCACCACCACCTGGCCACATTCTAGTTTTAATAAGCAAGCTCAACTTCAGCATTCTCTCCTGTGTTTTCCTTTGCTACCGAGGTGAGACAAGCTGCTCGACTCTGCCACCACAGCTGTCCCTAGTGTGAGGAACTAAAACCTTTGACTCCATGAACAAAAGCAAACCTCCCCCTAAAAAAGTCACTCTTCTTACTGTTAAGCATGGTTTCCATCATTATTGAGGTGTGGTGTGAACACAATGAAATAGTGCTGGGCATGCAACATTGAGCACCTGAGATACAGAACCCGTGTTAAAAACCCAGATATAGTGGGCCAAATTTGTAATTCTCTCTACAGGACTTTTAGTTTGTTTTTTAGTCACAACACTGTTGCTCATGTACTCCGCACAGTGGCAAAAATAACAAGAGCTGTCTCAAAAACAAAAAATAACAAAGGACCCTATCCTCTCTGTAGTCATGGGAGTGCTTCTTGATCTCCACATCTTCAACCTCAGTATGTTCTCTGTTGTTGTAGAGATCCATTTTGTAAGAAAGTTGACCTGGCACTCAAGAGGCAGTGACAGGCAGGTCTGTGAGTTCAAGGCTCATCCTGGTCTACACAGAGAGTTCTGGGCCAGCCGGCGATATACATTGTAAGACCTTGTACTCCTTACTTTTGTTCTGTGGGAAATAGTCAGCAATAAAAAGATTATTCCAATGTTTGAGCAGTAGTTTGAATTGTGAACTTCTTAGTGTTCTTCTGGCTTTTTCCTCTCTGACTTAATGGTCTTGAATTTAAAACCCACAGTCTGTTTCCTGGTGTATGGATAAAAATAGTGTCTTAGGTACTTTTCTCTTGATGTGACAAAACACCATGACCAAGGCAACTTATTGAAAGAGAGGGTTAGAATCCATGATGGCAGAGCAGAGAAAGGCATGGTGGCAGGAACAGCTGAGAGAGAGCTCACACCCCTACCTACAAGCAGAAGGCAGAAAGAGCACACTGGGTATGGTGTGAGCATTATGAAATTTCAAACCCACTCCAAGTGGTGACATACTTCTCCAGCAAGACTTTTCCTCCTACTCCACCCAGGAGTTGGTGGCTCCTCCTAAGCCACCAACTGGGAACCAGATATCAAATGTCTGTGACTTCTGGGGGACCCCACAAAGTGCTGCATAAACATAGATGGTTATCATGCTAACCCTGTGTTGCTGTTTTGAAGGTCAAGGATGAACCAGACTCTCCTCCTGTGGCACTGGGCATGGTGGACCGATCTCGAATTCTGCTTTGTGTCCTCACCTTCTTGGGCCTCTCCTTTAACCCCTTGACTTCCTTGCTTCAGTGGGGAGGAGCCCACGATGCTGAGCAGCACCCATACTCAGGCTCTGGCCGCAGTGTATTGTCATTGGAGTCAGGTAGGTGGGTTCCCTGATGCTGCCTGGGTTAGGTGGACTGCTGTGGCAAAAGGACCCTGTGTAAAACTGCATGGTGTATCCACCTAATCCAAAATGGGGGTGGGCCTTCCACCTGCTTGCTTCCAGCAGGGGCTGACCTAAGTTACGCATAATAAGTCAAGCTTTAGTTTAATTGGGACAAGCAAAGCAAATCCAGAACCTGCTTTGTTACAGTTACCGTGGAGAGGGATTGAGAGAGATGGGGGAAGGGCCTATTTGAGGGACTATGTGGCATTATGTCAGGTGTGAGTTTGATGTCCTAATGTCCTTAAACTGAGGTTTTTGTGGCACTCAGTTCCATGGTGCCAGGGGATATAAAGATTTCTCTTTAGACTGTACAATTGTCTACTATTCTGAAAATGATGCAGAAGGCTTTTTGACCTCACACTTCTGGAGCCCATCAGGAGCCTTGCTGTTTCACAAGGGGCCTGCCTGGTAGTCTCAGCTGAGCTGCCCCTCTTTAGGTTCTGGGGGCTGGTTTGACTGGATGATGCCGACTCTCCTCCTGTGGCTGGTAAATGGTGTGATTGTCTTGAGCGTCTTTGTGAAGCTGTTGGTCCACGGGGAGCCAGTGATCCGCCCACACTCACGCTCCTCAGTCACCTTCTGGAGACACCGGAAGCAGGCGGACCTAGACCTTGCCAAAGTGAGTTCTGTCATCCACCTTTCTTCACCTTCCTCTATGCTGAAACAAGAACTCAGTGCATGTTGTTGTATGAAGTCCGGTGGTCAGTGCTGGGGCGACCTGTAACAGGCCCAAGGCAGTGGTGGATGGTGTACCTGTGCATAGGTCATGCTGTAGACACTAGATGAGCTTTGTCTATGGTGTGGCATACTGTGCTGTGAGTCTCAGGGTATAGGCGGTGCTGTCCTCACCAAGGACAGGCAAGCCAGCATGGCAGGACCTTTCAAGCTGATGGTGCCATGAGTGATGTATTAGTCACTTTCTTCTTGTAACCAAGTACCTAACGGAAGCAATTTAAGGGAGAAGTGTGTTTGAGTTCATAGTTTCAGTCCCCCCTGGGGAAGGCTGGTGGTCACGGGGCAGGAGCTTGTGGTATGGTATCCTGACATCTCGGCAGATGAGGAAGCTGAGAGCTCATCAGGAACTGTAAGTGGAGATCACTTGCAAGATCTGCCACTAGCACCCTGCTTCTGTCAGCCAGGCCTTAGTCCTGAAGGTTCCACAACCTTCTAAAGCATTACTACCAGCTGGGGACCAAGTGCTGGATCCCATGAGCCTTTTCGGGGAGGGGAACATTCACATTCAACTCTGACAAGTAGACAGAGGATATGTGTGTCCAAAGTGCAGGATCTATCAAAGAGAGATGGCAGTGAAGGCTGGAGGTGTGGTGGTCCGCCTTTACCGAGTTCTGACTTTGACTTGTAACTGAGTTCAGTCTTTTTTTTTTAAGACTTATTTTTATTTGTGTGTGTCTGTGTGAAGGTATACAGGAATGCACACTAGTACAGGTGCCCATAGAGCCAGAGAAGGACATCAGAATCCCTAGAGCTGGAGTTGTAGTTGGCTGTGAGCCTTCTTGCGTGGGTGTTGGGAGCCAGACTCTGGTCCTCTGGAAGAACATCAAGCAAGCGCTCTTAACTGTGCGCAGTCTCTCCAGTTCACTGATGAATCAGGGCTCAGGGAAGATTTTTGAGCAGGAAAATTAGCTGATAGTTTTTATTTGGAATCAGTATAAGGAGGAGTTATGGGGAGGACTCTGTGGCATCTTATGACCCTGAAGGAGTTAAACATGTGCACTTTGGGAGTCATGTGACAAAGAACAGTCCTGAACAACAGTAAGCCAGTGTTTACTCTCCCTTTGCCAGGCTGTCACACCTGAGTCCTTTGGAGTCTGCCCACACCCCTGGGTCCTAAAACACAGATGTGATGCTGGGGGTGTTCACAGGACTATCATAGAGGCAGGTGTAAGGGTGTTTCATGATGCCATTCTGGTGGCTGTGTTAAGGATAGATTGGGGAAAGGAAACATGAACAGTACAGAAACAATTTAGGAGGTTCTTAGAGTAGGCACAAGAAGAGATAAAAACCTGAAATTTAACACTTCAGAAAGGTAGACGTGAATAAGTATTTTGAGATGCAAAGTAAGTAATAATTGTGTTAACTCAAAGGTGGAAGAAGCTGGAAATCACTAAGGGCTCTTTCGAGGTTATTTGGAAACACTCAGATGCCCTTGTATTTAAGCAGTGACCAGGTGGGAGGCTGCATTCTTACTAGGGAAGGATTTTTAGGGAGAGCTGGATTGACTGAGACAAAGGAGCAAAACCAAAGACATCCTAGAAAACAGTGAGTCTTCTAGGGAAAGAGCTTCTCATAGCCATTGATAACCTCTCTCAGTCACCAGAATCAGCAAGGTGCCATAGACTCCTTTGGGGACCCTCAGCTTGGCAGAGATCCCAAATTGAGGTAGTTTAGCAATTTAGCTGTGAGTTGTCCTTAAAGCTGTGCTTCTTGGCCTTCTCCAGGCCACAGAATCATAGGCTACAATTCCAAAGCTGTGATTGAGCAACTCTGAAGTGGGGCTCAACAAATTTCCAGAACCTAAGCATGTAATTTATCTAAAATCGAGTTTCTACCTTCTTTATAAAAGCTGCTGTGGCAGCTGGGCAGTGGTGGCACACGCCTTTGGTCCCAGCACTCAGGAGGCATAGGCAGGTGGATCTCTGTGTGTTCTAGACCAACCAGGTCTACAGAGTAGGTTCCAGGACAGCCAGAACTACACATAGAAACCCTGTCTCAAAAAAGAAAACAAAACAGTTGCTGATTTGAAGTTGCTGGAAACTGCCAACATTTGCTCAAACACAGAACACAGTCCTATTTAATTTAGTAAAAAGGTCGGGGAGTTCATCAGAATGTCTGTGGGAATTCTTTGTTGGGGGTGAGGTTACAGGTGGCTTCTTTTTATGTTTTTGTAGCTTTTCAAAAATTTTTCAGAGTTTCTTTAATGGAAACTGTGTTTTATTCTGATAACAAACATGCTTTATTCTGATAACAAGGTTGGTAAAATGAAGTGTCTGAAAACAAAAAGGCCACGGCAAGACCAGTGACCATTATTACCACTTACTGCTTTATAGGGCGATTTTGCAGCTGCTGCTGCCAACCTTCAAACCTGCTTATCAGTTTTGGGCCGGGCACTGCCCACCTCTCGCTTGGACTTGGCCTGCAGCCTCTCCTGGAATGTGATCCGATATAGCCTGCAGAAGCTGCGCCTGGTACGCTGGATACTCAAAAAAGTCTTCCAGCGCTGGCGGGCTACCCCAGCCACTGCAGCTGGCTTTGAGGACGAAGCTAAGAGCAGTGCGAGAGATGCAGCCCTGGCCTATCACAGGCTGCACCAGCTGCATATCACAGGTGAGAGTGGAACTGTTACCTGGGCTGCTGTCTGGTTGCGCACCTCTCTAACTTAGCTTGCTTTGCCAGAGTTCCACCTTGATGGAAGCCACTTTTACTTGGCTGTAATCCAGCCATCAGCCTGCGTTACACAATGCTATAGCTATAGTTTACCATTTCTTTCTTTCTTCTTTAGTTTACTGATTTTATGTATATAGATGTGCACCATATGTGGGCAGTGCTTTGTGAGGCCAGAAGAGGGCGTCAGATCCCCTGGAACTGGAGGTACATATGGTTGTGAGCTGCCATGTGGGTGTTGAGAATCCAACTCCAGTCCTCTAAAAGAGCAGCCAGTGCTCTTAACCACCGAGCCCCCTCTCTAGCTCATTTTTTGTTTTCCATTTCTAAGACAGATATCATTCACAGTGATGCTTCTAGATTCTTCAGCCTGGCCAGGAGGCCCACACCTATAATCCCTGTACTAGGGAGGCTCGGGAGTTCAAGATCATCCTTGGCCAACTTGTGCTCCCTGAGACGCTGTCTCAAAATAAATAAAATAAGTAAATAAATGGCCAGCAAGGTGGCTCAATTGACACTTGCCACCAAGCATAACATCCTGAATTCAATCTTATTGACTACCCATGACAGGAGAAAACTAGCTCCCTCAAGTTGTGCTCTGACTTATACACATGTGCCCACACACATGCACGCATAAAATATCAATAAATGTTTAGGAAAACAAAAGTGCTGCTTAGGATGGCTTCCTGGCTTCTTGCTCAGGAGTTTGGTTGAGCAGTGGCACCACGGGCGGCTGAAGGAAACGAGGAAAGCTGTTTTCCAAGAAAGGATGTGATGCCCTGCTTTGGACACTTGCCTGTGAGACGCAAGAGGAGAAATATTCAGTAGGCATTGAACCTATGGAATCTACAGCCCAGATAATGGGCCCTAGTCCTTCAGGGGAGAGTGAGAACCAGGGGCATCTAGAATATCTCACCAAAGAACAGATGGAGCAGTGTAGTCAAGACAGGCACTGCCTAGCTGGGCGTGGTGGCACATCCTTTAATCCCAGCACTCGGGAGGCAGAGGCAGATGGGTCTCTTGAGTTAGAGGCCAGCCTGGTCTACATAAGGAAGTCCAGGTTAGCCAGGGGTACATGGTGATGCCCTGTCTCTAAAAACAAACAGAAAAAGACACCGCCTGAGAGGGACAACAGTCAAAGGTCAGGAGAATCAAGATGTTTGGCAGGTAAGAGGGTCAAGGTGAGGACAGGGATGGTTAAAGAAGAGAAGTTTGCTGCTGTGCCCTCTAGCAGTAGATGCAGTCAGAGATACCTATAGGCTATAGTCCTGAGGTATGGAACATTCCTTGTGTCTTTGAGAGGGAGCAGGCCTAGTCATCTAGGATGGAGGAAGGACCAGGAGATGAGATGGTAAGGTTAACTTTAATAGGAAATCCCTACCTTCAGACCTCTCCTACTGGTTTCTTTTTTCCCTGCCCTTACTGTGCCCTAAGGACAGACTCCACACCCCAGTCTCCGAGTGGGAGACTGAGCTGCTAGGGTCTGGAGTCCCAGCGGGAACACGTCCCACCACTCATCTCCACATTCACTAACCAGTCTCGACCCCAGGACCCATGGGGCTCTCCAGGGATAGGGTGCCTACAGCATGGTGTTCATGCTGTGTTCTGTCCCCTCCCTGAATGAGAAAGCTTAGAGCTTTGAGGGAAAACAGATACCCCACACAGAAGGAACTCAGGGACGAAGAGCTCCCCATGCTGATAACAAAAAGGCAGCTGGGTAAAAAGAACCCTCAGTTAATAAGGTTAAGAGGGCCTGGTTGCTGCCTGACCCTCAAGGCCCTGAGGTCAGGAGACTGCTAGTCCTTTGTCATCTCCCAGCTTCCATCTGAGGATCAAAGCAAGAAACCGTAACTATATAAAAGCTTCAGGACAGCCATAATGGGTCCTTGGGCCTGTACCAGGGGCACTTTGTCCACTGATCTCCTAGTGTAGGCCTTCTACCTACTAATCCGACGTGTGTGACTGGCATCGTTCAGTTTATATTTTCCCTTCCTGTGACGCATATGGGAGGAGGGTAATGAAAATAAAATCCGTTTGGTTTTTGCGTTATGTTTTTATTTTCCCCCTTCAAATATTTGAAATTCATACCTTTGTCAACAGAATGTGGCCATGCCATTGGCACTTCCTTGGAAAATGTTGCACCACACACCTCTGAGTTCTGTCCAGTGGCCAGCAATCCTAACAACTCCATTGTCAAAGAACCAGAGCCGTGTCCCTGTCAGTTTGAGAGGTAGATGAGCACATAGCTAGTAACTTACTGAGCCTGCATGCCATCTGGCCCCATGATCACAAGGGTTACTCCTTTTCCCTGGCACCTCGTGGATTAGTTACTGTGCTCACCACTGTGGCAGAAATGGGAGGAGTCGTTTACTTTGATTCACAGTTTGGAGAGTAGGCGGAGGGGGTTTTCAGCCACAGGTGGAGCGGTGAGTCAGACTGGATCTGGAGCTGTGCTTTAGCCCTCAAAGATCCCCCAGCAACCTCCCCAAACAACACCACCAAATGGGAACCAAGTGTTCAAATACCCGAGCCTATAGATGACAGTTGACGGATAAAGCCCTAGGCTAGAGGGGCAAAGAGACTTGTGGTTTGGAGATTCTGTCAACACCAGTGTCTGTCTCTGCCTGCCCTAGGGAAGCTTCCTGCAGGATCCACCTGTTCAGATGTACACATGGCTCTGTGTGCTGTGAACCTCGCCGAGTGTGCTGAGGAGAAGATCCCACCAAGCACACTTATTGAGATCCATCTGACAGCTGCCATGGGGCTCAAGACCCGATGTGGAGGCAAGCTGGGCTTTTTGGCTGTGAGTATCCTGCGATTCCTGTATTAGTTTCTTTCCCCATCACTGTCGTAAAGCAACCTAAAGAAAGGATTTATTTTAGGAAGGGTGTGGTCCATGGCAGGGAGGAGGAATCAGGGATAAACCAGAAGCAGGACCAGCCTACAACCCTCAAAGTTACCTCTATATCTCTGTATCTGCTAAGTAGGCCCCATGTCCAAGGTTCCACTGCTTCCAAAACAGTGCCACCGGCTAAGGACCAAGTATTCATACAGCCTGTGGGTGATACTTCATCTTCAAGCTGTAATGTTTCTGCCGAGCACCTTCCCAGCCTGGAGCTAAAAGGCAGTATGTGCCGCACCACTTAGGGGTTGGTTTTCACTTGCTCTTCCAACGAATACTTAGAGCAATGAAGAAAACGCAGCAAGATGTCCCCCTTGCTGGGGTTTTCAGACATAAAGCCTTCTGGGGACATTCTGGTGCACTATAGTAAAAGTTCCAGTTCGTAGATGTAGACATCTGTATGTGGGACTCGTGTTTGACTTTATTCTTAGAATCTTGTTCCATCTCTTGTCTCTTTAATTCACCCAAAAACTGTTGGGTGGCACCTTGTGTTGCTCTTGGTACCATAAACCCAGAAATAAAAGCCAGGGGCCGTCTGCAAAGAGCTCAGGTCAGATGCAAGGTGGGAACTGAAGTTAGGAGGCACGGCCCACTTGTCTGGCAAGGTGCCAGCTTTATGTTCCCAGCTGGTTGATTCCCAACCCCTGTTATCAGCTAGTCCATGTCGCATCTGCTGACCTCAGCCTTTCTCTTGCTCTAGCAGAGACAGGCACATTTTACTCAGCGCTTTATTTTGCATAGATAACTGAACGCATTAGATATGTTGAAAATGGAATTGTCTTATCTCAGCTTGTTGCCAGTCGGTAATGAGGTGATATGCTGAGAACAAACCAAGAACACGCTGTGTGGTAACACGATTCATTGCCTCAAGTGGACCATTATAGTGTACGGGACAGAGAACTCAAGGAAACTCTGCACCGTCTTTATGACTATAAATGAGACATCCATTGGTTGATTTATTCAGCAAATCCTACCTAACTCCTGTTCTGGACCAGGTACTCCCTGAGGGGATAGTACATAGAAGCATACAATCTGACAGGAGACCCATAAGGGTTCAGGCTTTCAGAAAAACACATGGGTCCGTGCTGACACAGGGTCATCTTGTCACTCTGAAGGCCTACTTAGCTTCAGCTATTGTTAATGCTAAAATACAGCTACCTTTAAAAAGGATTCAGGCTGGGCGGTGGTGGCGCACGCCTTTAATCCCAGCACTCTTGGGAGGCAGAGGCAGGCGGATCTCTGTGAGTTCGAGCCCAGCTTTGTCTACAAGAGCTAGTTCCAGGACAGGCTCCAAAGCCACAGAGAAACCCTGTCTCTAAAAACCAAAAAAAAAAAAAAAAAGGATTCAGCCTGTTTGAGTTAAGCACATATGGCAGCTGAGGATCAGGAGAACAGCTCCATCGTAATTGTCTCCAAAAGCTAGGGGCTGTGGCATACCTTGTTGAACCATCTACTTGGGAGGTTGAAGCAGAAGGATCACTTGTGCCTAGAAGTCCAAGGTTAGTCTGGGCAACCAGCAAACCTTATCTCAAGAAAGAAAGAAAACCACCCTGCCTGTAACTTCCTCTCAAAATATCTGTATGCCTAACCCACGGTCAGCAGTTAGTATATAGTTCCTCAGAAGCTTCCTGCACATTAACATAGCATTATAATCCCCTGTGTGTAGTTGATTCTGCCTTAAACCTTCGTTTACTTCTTGATTTTTTTTTTTTTAACTTAGAGGTCTTGGGCATCTTGTTCTGCAGAGGTAGTTAGCCCTGCCGAGGGATGTTTGGAGCGCCTCCTCTCGTGTTTGCTGTTATAAACTGGTAGAGGGGGAATGTTTTTATATTGTCACCTACCTCTGGGCTTCCTCATACTAAATCCCTAGTGACATCTCTAGTGACAGTGCTCCTGGAGCAAAAGGTATAAACACCTGCAACTTAATGATGTTGCCCAATTTGCAGTCAATAAGGTCAGGGAGAATGACTACCCCTTTCTGTTCACTCCCTTTTGGAGCAGCTAGATTAAGAGATGCAGATGGTAATGTAAGCATTGCATTGTGGCTCAGATGGAAAGGGATCCTGGTAGTCGGGAGCCAAGAAATACTGAATGTTACAGCTTGGGTAGAAGAGTATTCTGGCAGTTGGGAGCCAGAAAATACTGAGTGCTACAGCTCAGATGGAAGAGTGTTCTGGCAGTCGGGAGCTAGGGAATAGCTCAGGTCACAGTAAATGTAGCAGTTTATAGCCCTGCTCTAGGGAAAGGTTTTCCCAGTGTAACAGCTCCGCTCCAGGAGGAGAGAGCTTCCCCAGAGAAGTTGTTACCACTCGGCTCAGGCGTTCCTGAGTGTGTAGCAACTCTGTTGTGCGCTTCCCCCCTCCCAATCTCTGGCTTCCTTGGTGAAATTGTAACAATATTATACTACTAGGGGAAGGCTCCCCCAGCGAATATGTTACATTCTCACCCTGCTTGGCTCCAGCAACCGGCAAAAGGTCTTCATCCAAACCTCATTCAAGATTTGTTGGGAGGGAAGAATTCAGGAGAGCGGCTGCCTCTGCCAGGGTGGAAGAAGAGCAGCTAGAAACTCAACAGGTGAAGGGTTATATAGGGCTTCTTAGGGGTGAAGAGGGAGAAGAGGGATTGGTGAGCTCAGGAATTGGTTAGTTTAGTTGGTCAGGGGCAGAGATGGCTGATTTTAGAGCCACTGTGTTTCTTTCACTGGCCTTGTTAAGCTTTTTGGCTTTAGTTTTGGGGCCAAGGCATATTTCTTTCACTGACTGATTCTAGAGCCAAAATGTGTTTCTTTGGCACTGGTTTCAGAGTCAGGGTGGATTTCTTTGGTTCTGGCTGGGTTCAGGGCTAAAGTGTTTCTTTCACTGACTCTGGTTTCAGTGCCAGGGTGTTTCTTTCATTGGTTCTGGTTTCAGGACCAGGGTGGATTTCTTTGTCTGGCCCTTTTTCCCTACAGGTAGACACTTTGATTTTGGTAATTAGATTTAGTTAGCAAATGAGCCAGGCGTTGGGAGCAAACAGAGGGCTCACCTCTGAAAATAGTTTAGACCAGAAGTTCCCAAACTTTCTGTCTGTGGCACTAACGTTTTTATGGCTAGTCAGTAATGGCAGTTTGGTTTTGTTTGTTCAGTGGTTAGTAGTTCCAATATCCTAAAACGTATTTATATCTTAACAGCTTTGTGTAAAAAGATCATATGTGCAATTGAAAGAAGAGATGACTGAAAGAAGAGATGTCTTTATTTTTTTTTTATATTTTTGAGATGGATTTTTAAGATTTATTTTTATGTGTCTGGGTGTTTTGTATGCATATATGTCTATGCACCACGTACATGCCTGTGAGCCACTATGTGGGTCCTTAGAACATTCAGTGTTCTTAGCTACTGAGTCATCTCCAGTCCCTTGCCTCAGCTTCTTTCCTTCCTTCCTTCCCCTTCCTTTCTTCTTTCCTTTCTTTCTCTTTCTCTTTCCTTTTTTCTCCCTCCCTCTCTCTCTTTTTCCTTCTTTCCTTTCAATTCAGAGTCTCTACCTACCCCTGACTGTCCTTGAACTCAATACATAGATGAGGCTGAGGTCAAAGTCACAGAAATTTGACTGCTTCTGCCTCCTGAGTGCTGGGAGTAAACGTGTGTGCCACCACACTCAGCTTGCCTCCACTTCTTAAGTATGGCTATTACAGACGTGTTTTACCACATCTTAGAATCAGACTCGACACCATTCCCTGTTCCCTGCTGATTTTCACATACTAATTGCTTTATAAACAAGACAAGACAAGACAAAACCAATAGCTTCCTAAAACTCATCTTTACAAAAAATATGATGTCATTTAAAGGAAGGTAGTGTGGTCTGGCTTTTCCACCCTGATCTAATATTTTACATAATGTCCACATGATATTGAATGTTAGTGTTTTCATCAAAAATTTTAGATACCACTTGGCTCCCCGAGCACTCAATGTGGCACTTAGGGTACTTGACACACAGTTTGTGAACTATATGGGGGACTGGAGTTGGGCCTGGTCCAGGAGTACTGGAAAGCTCTCAAGATCTAAGCAATCCTGAGCTCCTGCCTGGCTTCTCACAGCAGGCAATTAGCAGATGAGCTATAGGAGAGGCTTCTGTGCTGCAGCTCCGGAGAGGTCTGCTGTCTATAAAATTTACAGGGAAAGTGGTTTTTTAATTAGGAACAGTATAGTTGGGCTTATAAAGCTAAGAAAATTAAAAGAATAATAAAAATTATTTTCCCTTGTAGAAGCCAAGTTGTACTGTTTATCCTGGATTTATAATTCTTATTAGTTCAAACTACTAAACTCAGGTCTCGCCCAACCCTCCCATGGAGATTTGTTATTAGCTAGTACTTCTTTCTCTTGTTTGGTTTTTGGTTGTTTGAGACAGGGTTTCTCTGAAACAGTCCCAGTGTACTGGAACTCGCTCTGTAGACCAGGCTGGCCTCAACTCAAAGAGCTCTGCCTGCCTCTGCCTCCAAAGTGCTGGGATTAAAGGCCTGTGCCACAACTGCCTGTAACTCCAGCTCAGGAGACACTGACACCCTCTTCTGGCCTCTGTGGGCACTACACTCATATGCACAAATACAGAAATAAAATCTTTAAAAATTCTTAATGTCCTGCCAGACATTGTGGTGCACACCTTTAATCCCAGAACTCAGGAGGCAGGGGGAGATGGATCTCTATGAATTCAATGGCAGCTAGAGCTACAAAGTGAGATTCTGTTAAAAAAAAAAATTATTATCCTACAGCATGATTTCAATATTTGTTTTTAATTCAGCTTAAAAATTTATTTTTACTTAATAGTTTCCTAAATGATTTCTATAGATCCTTCTTGCCAACTGACTGACAGACTCTTTGCTTCTCCATGTTACATTTGGACCCCTAAGAACCTTTATCATTTTCTTTTGGAACACCCGCCTTACCTTGTTGACCAGCTCTTTGACCTGGAGAGTTGCTCAATTGTTAGAAGGTTCTGGGATGTAAGAGGCCCTGGGATTACACACACACTCGCGCACATGTGTGTACACACACACACACACACACACACACACACACACAGAGCCTTTGTTGTCCTGCAGTGGTAGTTATTAGTTCAGCTTCAGTGAGCACTTTGAAGGTCTCAGCAGGTCACAGAGTTCTGCTCTGTTTGCTCTCACAATATCTTGTTGTCCAAGCTGGAAAGTAAGTAAGAGACTGTGTCACTGTCCGTCTGAATCTAAATGAAGTGCTCTCCCGGTCCCATAAACTGTCATGAAAATGCCTGTCAGTGTCTGTAGAGCAGTTTAACCAGGCAGCTGTCCCCATGTTCCCCTTCGGAATCTCCCCATTGCATCCTTGAGTGGCTGTGCTTGGGCTGTGCTATTTCTGACTCTGGCATTCAACTTTTTTGAAGCTGTTACATTAGCTGATTGCTGCTTAAAGTCTATTAAAGGTCAGGACCATCAGACTACCAGACCATGAGATGGATGCCCTCATTGTGCCTGAGTAGAAAGGGGAGGTTTCCAGACCAGCAGCCCCTGTGGTGACCTCCCTGAGTGAGCTCGTGTATGCTTCTTCCTTCCCATCCACCTCTGCTCAGATTGAGTCGTTTTATAGATCAGAAACCATGAGTTTTAGAGTAGAAATTTTATCACTCAAAAAATGACAGCTCAGGGTCAGGATTGGGGGAAAGTTTCTTTTGTTTTGTTTTGTGTTTTGTATTTTGAGACCGGGTTTCTCTGTAGCTTTGGAGCCTGTCCTGGAACTAGCTCTTGTAGACCAGGCTGGCCTTGAACTCACAGAGATCCGCCTGCCTCTGCCTCCTGATTGCTGGGATTAAAGGCGTGTGCCACCATCTCCCGGCCTGGGGGAAAGTTTCTAAAAACTACAGAGTTGTCCTTGAGTGTGCTTTACACTGGGTCCTGCAGTGTTATCCCAGCTAGGGCACTGGTGGCTTGAATTCCTAGGAGGTGCTTTCAACATCTGTTTGAAACAGGGTCACTCTGTAACCTCCTGGCTGACCTAGAACTCACAGAGATCCTCCAGCCTCTGCATCCCTAGTCCTGGGATTTAAGAAATGTGTGCACCACCACACTCGGGTCAGCGTCCCTTATGAAACTAGCCTAGATGTCTATCAACAGATGTTGATAGGATAATGAAAGTGTGCGTGTGTGTATGTACGTGCGCACACACACACCTGTAATGGAGTTAGGCAGCTGTGAAGGAAAACTGAATCATGAAATTTGTCGGAAAATTGATGTAGCGTTTATATTCAACAAAAATTATTCTATTAAGCAAAGTAGCACATTCTTGTTCATCTCCTAGTGGGGGGTGAAACTAGAAAAGAGACTGGGCAAGCAGTGTTCTCGAGAGCACTAGAACATACGGAAACAGAAAGGAGGCTACCGGAAGTGGACAGGTGTTGGGGGGTGGGTGGAAACTGGGGAGAATTAGCATGTTCTGTTTGAAAATGCCATAATGAAACCTGATCCTTTGTATGTTAATTTGAGGCTGGAGAGGCAGCCAAACGGCTAAGAGTACTTGCTGTTCTTGCAAGTACTGGTTAAAGGCCAAGTCTGGTTCCCAGCATCCACACCTGGTCTCACAAGCACCGATAGCTTCAGTTTCAGGAGTTTGGACACCTCTTCTGGTCTTAGGAATATAAACGTGGCACACATATTCATCACACTTAGGTTTGCCTAGGGGAAAAGAAGCCCATGTTTCAGTTTGCTTCTCAGGTTGGGGCTCATGCAGCTAAGGCATAAGATTTTTTGTAGAGGGTTTTCAGAGTCACACATGGGCACACAAACATGCCATGGTCCTGGGCAAGGCTCCTGCTGCCTGGCGTGGTACTGAAAGCTGCTCTGGGTGTGCACAGACTGTTCACACGCAGGTAAGAGCTGACGAACTAGTTGAACAACACAGTTTACCTAGAAACACTCTAAAGGACATGCAGTTTAAATCACCTGAGAAGTCCCAGGGTTGAGGGGGCTGGTTGGCTAGGCACTCGCAGGGTCACAGATAAAGTTAAGGACTTCGGAGGCCCCTTCCCACGTGAGCATCTGTTGAAAACTAGCATGTGAAAGAGATGTAGACTCTGGAAGACTCAGACAGGCTCAGCTGGACAGGATGTAGCAGGAACCCTGCTGCATGTGCCTTGGCCCTGCTCCCTGGTGACAGGTTTCCCAGACCCAACTTTGCTACTTTCTCTTGTTTGCATGATGGGATGGTTTCCAGGGCTTCAAGCAGAACCTGTCATCTGTTGATCCCCTTTCCCCAGCATCTCTTTCTGATGACTGTACAATAGCTGCTGCCAGCATTCTGTTACCTTGTGTTACTCCTAGTCCTTTTTTTTTTTTTTTTTTCCACAGAGCTACTTCCTTAATCGTGCCCAGAGTCTGTGTGGCCCAGAGCACAGCACTGTCCCTGACTCCCTGCGCTGGCTCTGCCACCCCTTGGGCCAGAAGTTTTTCATGGAGCGAAGCTGGTCAGTCAAGTCAGCGGCCAAGGAGAGTCTGTACTGCGCCCAGAGGAACCCAGGTGAGTGCTGTCTCCACTGCTCAGAGCTGGTGACAAGCTAGGGACAAGGGAGACAAGAGACCCAGGCATCTCCATTTTAATCAATCTTCTTTCCTGTCTCCCCCCCCCCCCAATGATTGGGTCTCATAAAGGTTAAGTAAGTTTTCTGAGGTCAAGCCTCCTCAGAGCCTGTCTGTAACTTAGTTCGGCTCACAGCTCTGCTGTGGTGCAGTCAATGCCTGTGGTCACTACATAGCAGGGCCACACATGGTGAATTGTGATTAAGACCAGCTGTATTCTTAGCCCCTATCTGAACTCTTGGAAGATGGAAAAGGTGTGGGATTTGCTGTTCCCTGGCCTCTGGGCCTTCCGGTCCCATTGGGAAAGCAGATAGACATATATGGAGCAGCTAGGGAACAATAGGTGGCAGGCAGTCATCAGTGCTCCGAATGGTGACAGGGACAGAGCTCCAGGCATCAGAAGGAGAGGCTGGCTTTCTGTCTCTGGCATTTGACAGTGATTGGAGTTGACTGGCCCAGTCTTAGAGTGCAGAGGCTTGCAGGGTAGACTCACACAGGGAACAGTTGCTTCATGTTCTTGGAGAGGCTGTGAGACAAGGAACCATACTCTGAGTACAGAATGGATGCCAAACAGGTTTTTTTTGGGGGGGGTAACTTTGGTTTTTTTTATAACTGTTTTTTAATAAGGATTATGTTTGACACCAAAAGTCGAACAATAAAAAAATGAAAGGAAAAGTAACCACAAGTCTTCTGGAAGCCTCATCAGAGGGTAGACCTGGGGCTATCTCAAGTCTTGTGGCAGCTGAGTCCACAGGGTAGAGCTCTACAGACCTGCACTCCCCAGGACTAAGTTTTGTCACAGAGACATTCCCCTCCTCTCAGCCATATCAGGCTGTTGATGCTATGCAGGCCTACTGGTAAAGGGACTTGTCAGCCATTACAAGTTTGCAGGGCCCTTTATCCAGTCAGCTTTGTCACAGCATAGCTGAGCATGGCTTCTACAGTAGAGAGAACTGGACTCTTTATAGTCAGGAGCGCTGCAGAGCCCCTGCCACCCTTTCCTTCTTGGCTAGCAGTTCTCACAGAAACAAAAGGCCTCTGAGATGTGGTGGTGTTCACCTTTTTATTTTCTGTCCCCTGATAAGGCCTACAGCTATTACCCTTACAATTCCAACCTGGGAGTTCCAAGCCCTGTGTGTAGATAGAGAAGTGCCTGCGTGTACACAGAACCTGGGGGTTAGTTCAGAACTACAGAGGCTGGCACTGCCTTGGGGCAGGGTAGCGCCTGTGCTACGGGATGGTTCGCAAGCCAGGCAAGGGGCTGGAGATTAAAACACATACACACACAGACAGAGACACGGGTCATCCTTGAAACAAGAATGCCAACTTTATTGTGCTCCAGGGAAGCTTATATAGGGATCCTTAACTGATAGCCATGCCCCAGCTCTTGGGATTTCCAGCTGTAAACCCACCAGAACCACTCCCTGCCGTCAGGAACTCATGAGGCTCATCAGAGCAGCTGCAGGCACAGGAGAAAAAGTTGTTGACTCCATTCACTCCAGCAGGC
This sequence comes from Ondatra zibethicus, assembly GCA_004026605.1. Classification (NCBI taxonomy): domain Eukaryota; kingdom Metazoa; phylum Chordata; class Mammalia; order Rodentia; family Cricetidae; genus Ondatra; species Ondatra zibethicus. The sequence continues at coordinate 62,048 of PVIU01002218.1, read as the reverse complement.
AAAGGGGTCATAGAAAGTCAAGGGGCCAGGGGGCTGCAGCCCCAACAGGGCAGCTTCACAGGATTCTTTTCTTTCCTTCTTTCATCGTTTTAGACATTTATTTATTTTGTGTGTGGTTTGGTAGGGACACGTGCCACAGCACTCCTGAAGTCAGAGGACAATGTGTAGGAGGAGCAGTTCTCTTCCTGCTGTGTGGGTTACAGGGTTGAACTCAGGGCATCAAACTGGGTGGTGTGTATCTTTGCCCGTTGAGCCATCTCACCAGCCCCTGAAGGATAATTGTGGGTTTGGTTGAGGAAGATTTGATCCCTATTACAGGCACAGCTGTTCCTAAGACTGTTTCCATGCTTTTTGTTGTTGTTGTTGTTGTTGTTTGTTTTTCGAGACAGGGTTTCTCTGTGGCTTTGGAGCCTGTCCTGGAACTCGCTCTTGTAGACCAGGCTGGTCTCAAACTCACAGAGATCCGCCTGCCTCTGGCACCTGAGTGCTGGGATTAAAGGCGTGCGCCACCACCGCCCGGCGTTTCCATGCATTTTTCACCATCAAAAGGTCTCTGGTTTATTTGGGTTTTTTGTTTTGTTTTGTTTTCCCCTTACTGTACACTTCACAGGCTAAACGTGTTCTCTCGCTGAGGTACACCCCCAAGTCCAAAGGCACTCACAAGTAAGACCCATTTAATCCTTTTTTCTGTTCAGCTGACCCCATTGCCCAGGTCCACCAGGCTTTCTGCAAAAACCTTCTGGAAAAAGCCGTGGAGTCCTTGGTGAAACCTCAGACTAAGAAGAAGGCAAGCGACCAGGAAGATGAGAGCTGGTAAAGTCCCCAGTCTCCTCGGGCAGCATTCCTAGACCAAAACTGTCAGCCAGGAAATGGACTTTGGGATTATTTCTCAAAACCAGAGCTCTGATTTAAACCCCACAATGTCCTTTTTCACATTTTACATCCATTTTCCAACAGGGGCGGTTGTCAGAACAGGTTAGAAATTGGATGAATTTGCTTTGCTTTTGGGGACAGAGAGCAGTGAAGTGTTGAGAGAGATAGGCGTGAGATATGGAGAGCTCACCAGGCAGGCCCATCTGGCCCAGAGTGCTTGGAGACCCAGCTCTATGTGAGCGTGCAGTCTTTAAATTCTTATATAGTACTGAACATGGCCTTTCGTTCACAGATTAAGACCTGGTAAACAGAAAGGTATCAAAGTTACACAAGGCCTGGGCCCTGAAGGAGGGGCAGTTCTACCTATGTAGTAGGAAATTTCTGTAAGAGTATGGCATTAGTATCTAGTCTGGAGGAAGAGGAGTTAAGGGTGTCCACTATAGAAGGATACTGGCCCTCAAAGTAGACAGTCCTGGTAGATAAAAGAATATCAGTGCTGTCCAGAGATGCCTGACAGAGGGTGGTATGCCAAGCATGTATATGGTATACATGGGCAGAACTGGGTGAGCCTGAGGTGGTGGGGAAAAGGAGCCACAAAGGGCCATTCAGTCTTGGCACTGGATCTGTCACAGCCAAGCTTAGAGATGTAAGAATGTGTGTGTTATGTAAGACCATACATAAGTATGGTCTTTCTGTATGTTATACACATGAGACCCTTTCTTTTCTTTTTAGTGAATTTTCCACTGCCCTAGAGTATTTGAAATTACTTCATTCTTTTGTGGACTCTGTGGGGTTTGTGACCCCACCATTCTCCAGCAGTTCTGTGCTCAAGTCAGCCCTTGGTGAGTATCTGTGGGTGGCTCTGTCCAGCCCTCTGCCCATCTGATGTGGACCCAGAGTGAGTGAGGAGCATATCCTGAAGCCTCCTCCCTGGTCCTTGGTTCTTATCTGTGTCCTCTAGGCTGCCCAGCCCAGTTATCCCTCATGGGCAGCATTCTTTGAGTAGAAAATAATGGAACAGTGAGTAGGTGGAGTACCCCACTGGGGCCCTGGACAGGTAGTCCATGTCAGGACCTTTTCCAGATGCACAGGATAGGCAACAAGAGTGAGTATCTGGGGCTGCTGGATTTTCACCCTAACCACAGAAGCCCCTGGAGCTGGCTCCTAATGCTCCTGGCTTTGAAGACTCTGCGCATCTGTGCCGCCCAGCTCCCCACTGCCTCAGGTGTACTCTCCCCTGCTGACTACAGAGCTAAGATTTCTCCCTCTAAACTGCCATCAGAATGACAGCGCATCAGCTGCCACGTCTCAGCTTCTAAAGCACCTGAGGGTAGGGGTTGCCAAGCTACCCTCTGCCTACTCTTCCGAGGGAGAGAAGTGTGGGCTCTGTTGACTTCCGAGTTGAGAAGAGTACGTGTGCTTGCTTTTTTTCTGTCCCTGGCTGCCCCTCACTGGTCTTATGAGATTTGTGGTAACAGAGTTTTACAGTTGAGAACCTGGGGCTTAGAGAAGGAAAACTGTAGCAATGTAAGCATAGAATGGATGTGCTGCCATACCTCTTTAAGACCAGTCCTTACCTTACATTTACACTTAAGAACAAGCTGAGCCAGGAGTGGTGGTGCACACCTGTAATCCCAGCCCTCGGGAGGCAGAAGCAGGTAGATCTCTGAGATTTTGAGGCCAGCCTGGTCTGCAGAGTTCCTCTGTTCAGATACCTTGCCTCAAACCAAACAGAACAGAAAGAATAACAAGCTGGATGGGAATGGAGAGGTGGCTCAGCCCTTGCTGCTCTTCCAGAAGACCCTGGTTTGGTTCTCCTCACCAGTATTAGGCAGCTCACAGCTACCTGTAACTTCAGCTCCCAGGAGACGCAGTGCCCGCTTCTGGACTCTGGGTACCTGTATTCATATGCATACACCGACATACACATAATCTAAAAAGAGAAAAGATGTTTAAAAGCAAACCAACAAAACATGAACATGATATCGCATATCTCATCCCACACTGAGACACTGCAGCAGGAGGGTCACCACAAATTCAAAGGTAGCTGCATTCTGAGATCCTGTCTCAAATAAACAAAACCGGCCAGGCATGGTAGCACATACCTTTAAATCCTAATACTTGGGAGGCAGAGGCAGATATATCTCTATGTTTGAGGCTACTCTGGTCTTCATTGTGAGTTCCAGGCCAACTAGGGCTACATGGTGAGACGCTGTCATTAACTTTTTCAAAAGTCTAACATTTAGTGGGACAGTGGTGGTGGATGCCTTTAATCTCCACACTTAAGAAGGAGAGGCAGAGGCAGGCAGATCTCTGAGTTTGAGGCCAGCCTGGTCTACAGAGCGAGTTTCGGGACAGCCAGGACTACACAGAGAAACCCAGTCTCAAAAAATAAACAAGTAAAAATCTAACATTAAAAAGAACATTTTTGTTAAACTTCTGTTCAAACCAGTGTCCTAATGATAGAGTACCAAATACAAGATTAATGGGCTAATAGGAGTAAACATTTTAAGGTTCTTGATACATACTGCCAGATTATGTTAGGAGGCTAACCCAAAGATCCTTTACCCATCACCACAACATAAAGATGACTGAGGGTCAGGTCCTGTAGCCAGAGTTCCTCAGACTTGGTTCCAGTGGGTACTAATGACTGCTCCCCGCTGCTGTTCCCATGCAGGTCCAGATATCATCTGTAGGTGGTGGACATCTGCAATCACTATGGCCATCAGCTGGCTCCAGGGAGATGATACTGCTGTGCGCTCTCATTTTACTGAAGTAGAACGGGTCCCCAAGGCCCTGGAAGTGACTGAGTGCGTGAGCTCCTTGATTGTTCATCTACTGCTCTCCAAGGGAATCTTATGTGAGGTAGCAGAAGGTCCAGACAGCCATGTTGATCTGGGGTCAGAACTGTACGACAGATGGGAGCTGGAGGAGGGGCAAAGGAACCACAGAGATGTGATCTGGGTCGGCACAGGCCTCTCTGTGTGTTCTGCATAGCTCTTCAGGAGCCCTAACAGCTATCACAATGATTAGGCTGCCTCTTCCCTTCTGCTCCATAATGCCATGTAATATAGAGGAAATGAAAACAGCATAGCCCCTGGCAAATTCAGAAACAGCAATGTGGTATAGCTGTGGCCACTTCAGGGAAGTCCAGCAACTTGTATGAACTCCATTTCCAGTTTTCTTATAGTTGCTCTCTATTCCCCATCAGCCCTGTCAAGGATGTGTGTTTGTGTGTGTACGTCTACTCAAATGTGTGCTTCTCATGGCACACATACAAAAGTCAGAGGACAGCTTACAGAAATGGCTTCTTCCCCTCCACCGTATGGGTCCTAGGGACCAAAAGGCCATTGGGCTTGATGGCAAGCACCTTTCCATGCTGAGCCATCTCTCCAACCCCCAGCCTTTTTTTATTACTAAAGTACCTATAGCATGAGGCATAGCCAGAGACTTTGACATTCTTTTTGACGCTTGTGTCTAAACCTTAGAGATGTCTAACAGTTAATGATAAGCGACCTATCTGCTCATAACCTGGCTGTTTGTGGTTAGATCTGGCTGCTTTATAATTTTATAAGATGCTATAAGGCAAAAAGTCCACCTGGGGTCTTGTCTTGAAAGCCAAAACACATTTCTTGCCAAGTAGAATCTACCCAGAGCACAGAAGGGCTGAAAAGAGTGGGAGTAAGCAGTTCAAGCTGTCCCAGTTTCATTTAAGTGGCCCTGTTTTTAAGTTCCCATCCAATAAATACCCAGTCCTGTACCTGCCCTGCAATAGCTCTTCCACCTGAGTGTGTCTCACTTGACTCACCAGGAGACTCCAAGGCTCAACAGGTAGTTATCTCAAGTGACTTGGCCACAGAGCCTCAGCAGACAGCAAAGGTGCCTTGTAGGCATCCCTACCTTTGTTCTCGGCTCCTCTGCTGTTGAGAACTGATGATGGGAACCCTTGCTACCCGACGCCACCACGTCCATTCTTTCCTCAATCCAGAGACTTTAACAACAAATCTGGGTCTCTGGTCACCTCTAGCACCAAGTAAAGGAGTACTGGACAGGTAAAGGCTTTACTTGGCTCAAAACCAGTGTTACGCATCTGATGCTGGCTACAGGATACCACTATGACATCGTTACAGTGACAACAGATAACACAGCGATAGAGGATGTGACAGTCCCAGTCTTAGGCTCATCCCTCTGTTTGTTACCCAGCTAACGTGCTCTCCCTGCTCTCTCCTTCCGGTTACTGCTCTAGGAGTCCCTTGGTGAAGGCTGTCTTCTATGCCTGTAAAGCTATGCACGCCTCACTCTCTGGGAAAGGAGATGGGCAACAGAATTCCTTCTGTCATTGTGAGAGGGCCAGTGGTCACCTGTGGAGCAGTCTCAATGTCAGTGGAGCTACTTCTGATCCTTCACTTAACCATGTGAGTGGGACCTTAGCCCCTCAAGACAGCACTTGAGTTGGTCTGTATGAACACTCCCACCCCAAGTTTACCTAGCTGTTGGGTTGTCTGTGAGACACAGAAGCCAGAATAGTAGTTCCCTTCCCCAGAATGGAACCTACTGGGGCAGGCATAACTCCTGGTTCCTGGGGCAAATGTGTTTGCACCTTCCCCTCTCCTTGGCTCCCTTAATCCCAGATTTTCTAGCTGGCAGCTTCCTGTTAGCCACAAATGAACTGGCCAGGGCTCTACATTTGCTCCAGGTAGTGTGTGCTACTTCCTCAGACTCTACAGTTCCCTCAGAACTAAGGCAACAGACAACCATGATACCTCCGTGGTCAGCTGCACAGCTCTGTGGGCTGCTGGGGTGCATTGTAGTTGCATTGCATGTTCCTGCAGTATCTGTGCAATGTTTCCACAGTGCATCCCAGAGGCCTGCCCTGGCTTCCCACTCTTCTGTGGCCAACGGGCTTGTCACTGGAGAGGACCCTGGTTTGAAGGCACTGCTAAGGACTGAATCATCCTGGGAAAGTGAGAAGGATAGAATGTCACAGCTGGGCCCCTAGGAAATGTGTGATGGAACTCCAGAGAGGAGGGACAGGGACCTTTTGGAAGGTTAGAACTAGCTGCTCTCTGAGGTTTAGTCCTGAGTGGCTGGGCTGGATTTTCAAGGTAGCGGTTGTCAGCAGGTTGGGTGCTTTATTGAAGTCAGGACAGCATGTCAGCCTTACAAGGATAGGCATTGTGTAGCTCACATGCTAGATGGCAAGTCACTGTTGGGCTTCCTGTGGGTCTCCTGTATATCTTCATGAGAAAACCATTGTCAGCCTTATTGAGGAACTAGAAAGGTTTGTAGCTGCCATCCTTGGAACTGTGGTTCCTAGGTAGCAGTTCAGGGTGGGAGAATGGGCCTAGAAGAGCATGGTCAAAGAGCAAGATCCAGTCCAGGCGACTTTGCCACACACAAAGGTGCTGTTCCAACACCTACAGCTTAGAAATGCCAGCTTTGGTAAGAGGAGTGTTTCTCATTTGCACTCCCCTGAGGCTCTCCACAGCCATAAGATAGTGGCCCGGCCCAGGGTTAGGGCCTTTTGCAGGAATGGGGCAGTACAGATCTGGGCTGCATGGTACCCCAAGTCTGATGCCTGCAGGAAAGCAGAAACCACCTAAGTGAGATGAAAGTGGCCTGCAGGGAATCCGTATGATCCACTCAGGGTCCCTCTCGTCTTCCTGCTGCACATGGTACTGTCGGGCTATTGGGAGCCAAGTAGGCGGTTGCAGAGTACATGCAGAGTGCTGTTTTCTAAAATGCTCATAGATAAGGCTTAGGTTAAGTCAGCATGCCAGGGTCATGTAGCTGCTAAATGGGAAACCTGGGAGTTTGGGTCATTGACTCCAACCTGACTACCAGTGTTCTGTCTTCATGATGTTTCACCTCCTTGTCCCCTTCTTCCTTCCGCTGCCTTCTTCCTCTAGGCTTTACTGCTAGAGGGGGAAGCCTGGGTTCCTTTGGGTGACCTATCCTCCAGACCAATAATGGAGTTTCCCATAAGGTGCCCTGAGACCCATAAGGGTTATCTCCCTGCCCCTACTACCTGTGCCCTTTTAGGGCTTTCATATTTTTTACCTGCAGAATGATGAGAGCAGACCTCCTACCTCCTAGGGAAAGGATTAGCGTTCCTCACAGCTGTTCTTTCAACTGCAGCCCCTGTGTTTTGCACGTGGGTTCAGACCCTAGCGCTACTGAGTGTTGGGCTGAGGGAAGGTCTGTCTGGCAAGGTGCCGGGATCCTTGCATTAGTCATAGGCCAATCACCTGTCTCTTCTTAATTGATTTATTCCTTAGGTGGTCCAGCTGCTTACCTGTGACCTACTACTGTCCCTGAGGACAGCACTGTGGCAAAAGCAGGCAGGCAGCAGCCAAGGCCTGGGTGAGACTTACCACGCATCAGGCACTGAGCTGGCTGGCTTCCAGCGGGACCTGGGCAGCCTGCGCAGGCTGGCTCATAGCTTCCGCCCAGCATACCGCAAGGTGAGGCCTAGTAGGCTGGTGGGGTGTACAGATTAGCATCTGTAGGTCCTGAGCCCCAGGTCCCTTCATAGGCATATGTTGAGAAACTGGCTCTCTGAAGTCAACCAAGTGATCTGTCAGGACCTACTGGAACCAACACTAAACTGGGTGCCATGTGTTCCTTTGCATATTCCTGTGTGCTCAGCCCAGAGCCATGTGTCACCAGTCAGGCACGCAAGAGCGTTCAGTGGGCAGAGGAACAACTGAGGCGTTCCCAGTCCTGGCCACAAGGGAGCCTGAGAGTCATAGCTAGTTGTCAGGTGGCACCCTTATCCTAGAGCCTCATTCAAAGTCAAGTTCACCGTGATCTACTTGCTAAGTCACTTGGGAACTGCCTTCCCGTTGCAGCAGCCCCAGCTCCGGCTGCAGATAAGCCTCTGAGGACAGCTGCACAACCGCACCGATCCTAGACGCGGGTCATTCCTTCTTTATGTTGCTCAATAGAATAATGTACTGGGCATTTTGTTTTGTTTTAAGCAGAGTCAGTATATTGCCTAGGCTGGTCTTGAACTCCTGGGCTCAAGTAATCCTCCTGTCTCAGTCTGCCTCAGCACCTTATATATGGAATTGCAAGCCTAGATTGTATTAAACATTTCAAGTTGGGGACAAGGGGTTGGCTAGAACTTGCTATGTCAACCAGGCTTACCTCAAACTCGCTGAGATACATCTGACTGCCTCCCAAATTAGGATTAAAGGGTGTACCACCATGCCCATCTTAACAGCATATTTAAATTTTTTATCTGACACATAATAATTTTTACATATTCATAGGTTTTATATATAATACATATATATTACAAGTTAATATGTACATAAGGTGCAATAATCATAATTGGCATATCAGTTCATTTTTTTGCTTTTATTAGGGTATACTAATTATACATAATGGGTTTCATTGTGACATTTCCATGTGTGTATACATATGGATAGAATGTGTACTTTGTTCCTAGTCACTCCTGTTACCCTCTCCTGCCCACTCCTGCAGCTCCCATTCATCTCCCCAGCTAGTCCCTTCTGCCTACAGGTTTCTTGGGGGTTTTCGTTCTTGTTGTTTTTGTTTTTTTAATGACCCAGTGACTTTCATCAAGTTTGTTCATAGGCTCATGGGACTTTACCATTGGCTGCACCGCTGATGATAATGTCTCTCCATCTCCCATCGATCAGTAACTGCATATAGATCCTCACAAGAGAGCTGACACCTCATGAGCTCCACCCCATTCCATGACAGGAAGTTGGTCAGCCTAGTCCTGTACAGAGCTCATGGAGGCGATTGTAGCTTCTGTGTGTCCCAGAATCTAGAGTGCACTGGATAGGTCCTACCCAGAAGCCAGTGTTCCACAGCACTGCCTCGCTTTCTCTGCTGTTGTTGGGGAAGGAATCCCTTATCCTAAGGTATAGCCTCAGGGTCGTACTGACAGCTCTGTGCAGCAAGCCAAGACAATTGGCATAGTAGAAGGATACAGTCCTCAGAGCATTGCACTGGCTGCAGAGAAGTAGCCGAATGGATAGTGTGCTTGCCTGGAGTGCACAGATTCCACATCAGTCCCCACACCACTTCAGTCTTCAAGTGTGATGGCACACACCTGCAATCCTCGCACTTGGGAGATAAGAGCAGAAGAATCAGGAACCCAAAGTCAACTGGGCTACATATTGAGTTTAAAGCCAGCATGGATTCCATGAGACCTTACCTCAGCTAAAAACAAAAGGGGACAGTGTGCCCCAAGGTTTGGGCCACATTGATCTAATGGAATTAGAGGTCTCCATTAAAATGCCCTCCCTTGGGCTGGAGAGATGGCTCAAAGGTTAAGAGCACTGGCTGTGGTCCTGAGTTCAATTCCCGACAGCCACATGGTGGTCCATAACCATCTATAATGAGATCTAGTGTTCAGGCAGAATACTGTATACATAGTAAATAAATAAATCTTTTTTAAAAATGCCCCAGAGGCTTGCATGCTAATCTTATGGAGGCATTTTCTCAGTTGTGTTCCCCTCTTCTCAGAGAACTCCAGCTTGTGTCAACTTGAAAAAACAAACAGATGCCCTCTCTTTGTGCCTGCTCTTGCTCAGGAGGCTTCAGTGCTCCCATTCCCTCCCAGATCACTAGCTACTCCAGAGGCTGGAGCAGGAATATTGCAAATTCAATGCCAGCCTCCACAAAAACCTTATCTCAAAGCTTAAAAGACTGAGGATACAGTGCAGTGTGGAGAGCTTGGCAGGCATGCGTAAGGCCTTAAAAAAAACAAGTTAGAGACCTAGACCTGGGCCTCCACCCACCAGTGATTCTCTTTACCTAAAAGCTGCTGGTCTAGGCCAGAGAGATGGCTCATCAGGGAAAGACACTTGCTATCAAGCTTCAGGGCCTGAGTTCAATCCCCAGCACCCACATGGTGGAGGGAGAGAAGCAATTCCCACAATCATCCTCAGAGCACATGCATAATGTGGCATTTTCTGTCCACACTCACATACTCACACACATAAGTAAATTTTTTCACCTGGCATGATAGCTCATACCTTTAATCCTAGCACTTGGGTGGCAGAGGCAAGTAGATCTCTGTGAATTTGAAGCCATCCTGGTTTACAGCAGGAGTTCCAGGACTACACAGACCCTGTCTCAAAGACAAAAAAAGAGCTGCTGACTTACCCCAGGAAACATGTGCCAGGTCTAACCAACCAATCTACAGCCCACATGTGACAAACGGGAATGAGTGGCTCAACTCAAAATCATAAATTTAAGAGCCAAGCATGTAATCCCAGCACTCAGGAGGCAGAGGCAGGTGAATCTCTTGGGTTCGAGGCCAGCCTTATCTACATAGGAAGTTTCAGGACAGCCAGAGCTACAGAGAGAAACCCTGTATCAAAAAAAAAAAATCACAAATGAGATTTCTTACATGTGTAATCTTTTTGCCAATGGGAAGTGGGGGAAGGAAAGGGAAGACCAGCTTTATTGTATGGTTCTTAGGCATGACCCTGGTAGAAGAGTGTTGTGTTGCAATGTCAAACAGCCAAATAAGACTGAGTCTAGACTCCATTCCTTTCTGAAGAAATAAGATATTGAACTTGATACCAGCCTGGCCGTTACCCCTCATCCCTCTCTCTTCTTTTGTCCTTTTGTCTGACAGGGACACAGCCCTCAAGGACAGGGCTTCACCCTCACTAGCTTGCAAACCCTAGAGGACACCTCAGGGCTTTGCGGCCAGCAGGAAAAGCTGCCTCTTGCCTCTGGCTCATCTAGTATTGCTCCTGCCCAGCAGCTGGCCTGTGTTCTGTCCCCATTCCTATGGTTCATCTAGGTTTCTAGCTTGGCTTGAGGACAAGCTACATTGCTTGCCAGGAGTGAGAAAGGCAGGGTGGTATGGAGAAAAGAGGGGAGGCATCAGGTAGCAGAGGAAATTGCTTGAGAAGTACCTCCTAGGCTTAGACAGGCCAGACCCCAAGAGTTGACTGTGGTCCTTGTACCTGCCAGGTGTTCCTGCATGAAGCCACTGTGCGCTTGATGGCAGGAGCCAGCCCCACGCGAACACACCAGCTGCTGGAGCACAGCCTACGGCGGCGTACTAGTCAGAGCACCAAGCATGGTGAGTGCAGAGCTCCCTTACCACAGGCCTGGTGTGGCCTTGCACTCAGAGGGAGCAGGGAGGATGGAGCCCTGGCATCTGGGGAAGTGCTCTACACACTTGACTCTCTTGGACACTTAGTGGGAATGAAAGGAGCTGGCACTTGACTCAGTAGGCAGCAGGAATGGTGTTAGCTGAGTAGTCGTGAATGGGGCTTAGCGTGTCGTCCAGTCCAGGAACAGGGTAGAAGTTGCATAGGTTCTAATATGTCAGCCCCCACACACAGTGACTGTATGGGATGCCTGCCAAGTTCATCTTCTGTCCTGTGAGGAGGACTAGGGAGAGAGCAGAACATACCTCCTCACAGGATGATGGGGTGAGTTCAGAAATGAGGCCACATCAAGTCCTTGGGACAGTGCTTACATAAATCTCATTCCCACAGGAGACATAGACACCTGGCCTGGCCAACGAGAGCGAGCTACTGCCATCCTGCTGGCCTGCCGCCATCTTCCCCTCTCTTTCCTGTCTTCCCCAGGCCAGCGGGCAGTGCTGCTGGCTGAAGCTGCCCGCACCCTGGAGAAGGTGGGTGACCGACGTTCCTGCAATGACTGCCAGCAGATGATTGTCAAGCTGGGTGGTGGCACTGCCATCGCTGCCTCCTGACCACGTCCAGGGCTTGGTCCACCTCTTTCCACCTTTGTCTCTTTCTCCCAGGACCTTCCCTCTGTGTCTCAGACTGTCTCCCCATCTGTTTTTCTTCCTTCTCCAAGAGCTGTGAGGATGAAGGCAAGACTGACTTTCTGAGCTGTTACCTGCCAAGGCTTTTGGATCATTTCAGGCCAGTAGGACCATGGGCAGAGCTCCTTACAACTGCTGTGGTCTCAGCCCACGTGGCCTGAGCAGGAATGGGGTGATCTCCTCACTTGAAAGCAACATAGGGTGCTGCCGAGCCCCTTCCACAGCCCTCTGGAGACTCTTGAGTGTCTCCCTCTCTGCCTCTTTGGTTTTTTGGTCATGTTTTGTTTTTTGTTTTTTGTTTTTAATCAGGCTTTCTCTGGGAACTAGGTCTCTGCACCAGAGAGCATTTTGCATTCTGAACTTAGCTGGCAATGCCCCTTTTTATACAGATGTTTTTATATGTGTGTGCTTGGGCCTGCCACGATACAGGGCAAAGTTGCTGTGGCATCTTTATTTCTCTCCCTGGGTCTGCATTCCTCCCCTGTGCCTGACTAAGCCTGTTCATTGTTTTCTCGTCATTACAAGGGACAGCCAGGGAAGGAAGGGAGCCCAGCCCTGGGAGGTGGGTGGGAGGCAGGGGCAGGTCTAGGGATGGTTGAAATAATGTTGGCATTATTTTTTAATTTTTTAAAAAATAAATGGTATCTTATTTAATTGTCCTGTTCCTTCCCACTCCTCCACCTCCTGAGATGGCAGCCTGAGCTCAGGGAGGCCCAAGGGGCTGGACAGGATGAAGCCACCATTGGGCCTGGGATCCAGGGGTCTTCAGCATGATTTATTTGCTCCTTCCTAGCCCAGCCTAATTCCTACCTCCCATATAGTGTATTTTTATTCTGAATTCCTGTCTGTGAATAAGCCAGGGTGGCAGATACTGGTCCCAAGCCCTCCTCAGCAGCAAGCCTCTCTTTTTCAGGGTAGGCATCAGGAATCAGGTCTCTTGCCTTGGGATGGGGGAGTCCTAGGAAGAAGAGTGGTCCTGTTTTTCTGGACTGCTTGGTCAGGGCTTCCTGAGAGACTTAAGAGAAATTCTCCCACCTTGTGCTTCTCATCCCTTCAAGCTGGTTGAAGCAGAGAGCAGGCAGGGGTGGTCCCTTCTTGTGCTTGGACCCCACCTATCCTCTCCTCTGTCTCTCCCCAGCTATCACTGTAATTTATGGCCCCCGCCCACAGGGCAGCCCAGCCCTTGTGTCTTGTGTATATACTGTGCCTTTTCTCCTTGTTGGGGGGTGGGAGGGTGGTTTTTCACTGAACAGGGGATACACCTATGTCTTCCTTGATGTTGAAACATTCACATGTGCTGGACATAGGTTATTGAATAAACACAGATTGGTACCACCTAACAGGCTGTGTGAGTCTGTAGTATGACCTCTATAGTGACTTAACCAAATGACTGCATAACGTGGCCAGCAGTGGGCTAGGACTAAGAGCAGCCAGGTGGCTCCAGTGTGCTGGTCCTTCGTTGCCCACATGTGTACCTGACAAATCCTAGGGGTGGGTGAGGGTCTGGGATAAAAGGGCTATTATCCAGGTTCCAGCCCCTTGCCTGGCCATTCAGCTGGCTGGCTGGTGAAATTAAAAAGTAACAATTCTTTGGAACTTGAGGTGTGAAGTTACTCCTCTATCAGGTGGGCCACTCCTTCATTTCCACTTATTGTGGGCAGGGCCCTCCTAAGCAGCTCAGCAACTGATGGCCACATACAAGTGTGGTTTCTGCATTTCCCGCTGAGTCACTGGTGAACTGATCTCTTGCCCCCACTTTCATGTATGCAGACTGGGATAATCCATAGCCTTGACCTCGGCACCACAGGCCTGTTGCCCAGATTAGAGTGGTGTACAGTCACGAAGTACCAGTGTTCAGTGAGCACTTTGTGAAGCTGTGAGAGGGGGTTGGCACGAACACGAGCAGTACTCGAGCCTTGGTAGAGGTAAAGTGAAGGATTCCATCTGAGAAGGAGCCTCAGGCTGACCTGTTTGTGTGCCTGAGTCTTGTTCATCTAGCTGAGAAACAACCCTGAACCACATCATAAAGGGCATCAACAGCAAAGTACACCGCAGAAGATTCAAGCAGCCAGGAGGCACAGCTAGCGCCTTTATTCAAGTCAGCATTTCAGTAGTGACCACTGCCCTTGGCCTCGGCCTAGCCCCAGTGAGCAGATAAGGCTCTTGAGCAGAAAGGTCATGCTTGGCAGCCAAGACCTGCAACAACGTGGCAGGTGGCCTGAGTGACCCCGGGCAAGGTCCTTGGGTCCCAAAACCTTAATTTCCTTATCTGCAGACAGCCCATAGATCTCCTGGGATTAGAGATGGCAACAAATGATACCAGTGTGCCACCCTTTGGAACACAGGAAGGGCTGTAGCTAGGGTATCCCCACACATAGCAGAACCTGGAACTGAGGAATTGGGGAAGGTGCAAAGAGGCAATGACAGTACGCTGGGCTTCAGCCAGGTACTGGGAGCTTCTGGCAGGAAGGGGGAAGAGAGCTGGCAGTGTCAACCCTGTACAGCGGGAGCAACCCCAAGGGAGGGGCATTGCTAGGCTCCCATTCCAACATCTCCATCCCCCTAACCCCAGAGCAGCTCCTGGGAGGAGGCTAGGCTACTCTATCCTGAGCACCAGATGTCCATGTGGCCCGCACCCATTAGGGGGGTGGCCCTGGGCCAATCTGGTCAAGCAACCTGCAAGCTAGGAGCCGGCCCGGGGCCAGACTATGTCCATGAGGATCAGCCAGGCTGAGCTAACTCAAACTGTTAAGTGAGAGATCAGCTGTGGGGAGGGGAGGGGCTAGCCTCTAGAAGAGCACATGGACCCTCTCCCCTGAACCCAGATCTTAAGACACTGAGGCCTAACCGCTCTTCTATGGCTCACTCTGCTCCGAGCGATGTTTGGCATGAACCCAGCCATCCTCTCTGGCCACTTTTCTCTGGCTTACACTGCTGTCATGTACAGTCAATGACTGACATCCCCTTAAGACAGGAACCACATTAGAGGGTTTATTTACACAGGTAAGGATAGCCCTGCACTCCCAAGGACAGAACACATCGCCCTACCCTTTTGGCCCCTTAGCCACAGACTCCAAATGTCCCCAGTCCCGTCAGTATGGAAGCTAGCACTGCCATTCCACGACCTGGGGCCCCAGACCCCACAGAAGGCTCCAGTGGTTCCATCTCAGACAGTGACTTCAGCTTTGCTGTTGGTGCTTAGGTGCCGGGGCCCTCTGCTGGCGCTGCTGTAAAAGGTGGCAGGCTGCGTGCTGAAGGCCTCGGGCAGCTTCTCCACACTGAACTGACGCCGTGGCACGTGGCTGGGCCGCCGGGGTGCAGGGGAGACGTGAGCCACCAAGTGGCCACGTGGGACCGGCCGCGTGGGGCGGCCCGCGGTCCAGGCCGCATAGGGGACCGATGCGACAGGGCCGGTGGGAGGTACGTAACCCGGAGGGGCCCAGGGACAGGCTTCGAGCAGCGCAGGCAAGTCCTCCGGGTTACGCGGGACCCGCGCTGGGAGAGTCCGTGGGGCCGGCTCGGTAGAGGGAAAACGTTGATAGAAGTCCTGGGGTGCAGCCTCTGCAGGGTGGAGGGGAGGAGACAGGGTCAGTCGACACAGCACTGGCTTTAGGAGACGGGTCAGCTGCTGAGGAGGGAGTCGACCGGCTGCTTGGGGATGTCCTGAGCTCGGATTGGCCAAGCAGGCTGCTCTTGAGGGAGAGAACTGGGGAACTGGCGCCAGCAACATGCACCTCACCTGTGGCCTTGAGGGCTGCTGCTTTGAGAGTAGCGAACTTGGTGTAATCGGGCTGCAACGTCAGGCTGCCACCACCCTGCAGCCGGGGGCCACGCGGGGGTCCCGGGGTGGCAGATCCCAGAGGCGCATTATTGAGGCGTTTCTTGTCTGGAAGGGAGCGGGGCGCGGGTGTGAAGAAAGCAAACTGACCCTGCCTGCGCCACCACCTCTTCTCAACACCCTTCCCAACAGCAACTGCAGGCAACCTGGGGCATGGATAGTTCTCCAGAATGTCCTGGCTTAGCTCACAAAAACATGAACAATGGCAGCAAGCCCCGAAGGGTGGTGCTACCCTAATGCATGGCTCGCTAGCTAGCAAAGCGCTAAATCCCTGGACCGCTCCCCAGAGATGGAGGGGCACTGAACTCCATGTAAATGGTGGAGGAACAGCCAAGAAGACCAAGAAATGGGTTCCAGACCCACAAGCCAGAGCCTCGGAACCACAGCTCTAGCCAGCGTATCCTGAATCTGGAGCCTTCCTCACTGCATCCTTGCCCAGGAGATAGGAGGCAAAAGGATGGTTCCTCTCCACCAAGGACTTGTCCAGACCCCAACCACACTCCTGCATAGGCAACCCCCTCATTTATAGACAGCAGGGAGCAGTTCCATCAACACCACCCCCACCTCCCCCTCCCCTGGATCCCTAGCCAACCAATCAACTCTCCCCACTCCCAAGGCCTTGTGTAGAGGGACCAATGGTCGGCCACTAGCCTACTCACCTGTGCTGTTGTGGGGGGAACCCCGAAGAACACCATCACCCATTTGGACCTGGACACAGTTACCCAAGGGTGGACCCAGAGGTGGAGGCAGTGGTTCCTGGGGGCTTGGCTGTTTGAGAAGTTCTGTCAGTGTCCTATGGAGAAAGGAAGATGTGGAAGGGACTTGTAGACCCTCCACCACCCCCACCCCCAGCCTCTCCAGTTAGATAGGGCTGGCGGTCGTCACCACTGTCTCACTTTGAATTATTTTATCATTTTATGCATACTGGGGCTTTGCCTGCATCCATGTCTGTGCACTGCATGTATGCTCAGTGCCCTCAGAGGCCAGAAGATTCTGGGGGTTCCAGATGGTCATAAGCCAGTGGTCCTCAACCTTCCTAATGTTGTGACCCTTGAATGCAGTTCCTCATGTTGCGGTGACCCCAACCATATAATTATATTCATTACTACTTCATAACTAATTTTGCTACTGTTATGAATCATAATGTAAATATCTTAGGTGACCCCTGTGAAAGGTCGTTCCCCCCACAGGCTGAGAAGCGCTGTCATAAGCCAACATGTGGTTGCTGGAAATTGAACCTGGGTCTTCTGAGAGAGCAGCCAGTGCTCTTAACCACTAAGCCATCTCCCTGGTTCTCTATGGGCTCACTTTGTATCTCTGGGCAGTTCTTTGAGCCTCTCTGGGCCTCCCTTCTGTTCTTTCTAGTGATTGACCTGGTATATCTCGCTTCCCCTACCAGGCTTGACCTGTCAGCCTCACTTGTAGCCCCAAGATGGCCATCTCCCAAAGCAGGTCAGGAAAGTAATGAGGTCATATGGAACTAGGGCCACCTTGTGTTCCTGAGGCTCCTTCCTGTGGCTCACTCTCCAAGACCCTCCCTACTGAGCCCAGCGAAGCTCTCTGCATCTGGTATCCTTCTCCCCAACTTCTCCCATACTCTGTCACTCAAATGCTACCAGAGTCTCCCCTCCAAGGTCTCCCTTACCTGCACTCCCACTGTGTGGGGTTCTGCTGGGCCTGGGACCTAGCTGTCACAGGCGAGGAAGGCAGACAATGAAGAAAATAGGGAAGCCACGGAGATCCCTCTGCACCCAAAGGCGGTGTGACCTTGGGCAGCTGCCTCCCTGGGTACCCAGAACACCCAGCCCCCACCCAGCTGTGACAGTGTCTGACTGAGCCTTTCCCATAGGCAGCCCAGCCCTCAGCCCAGCTGCCTGCAGTACCCAGAACCCATGATTTTCTCCTACTCTGCCCGACCCTCCTTCTGACTAATAAAGAGGCACACTTGAAGGCACCTGAAGTAGCTCAGGGTTAGCTACAGGGCGGCAGGCTCTAAAAGGGTCTGCAGCCTGTCTGAGTTGACCTCTTCTTTCCCACTCCCGAGTGGCACATGCCAGTTATGCCACGCAGGTACTGATAACCCAGCTCTCCCAAGTAGAGGAGGAATCATCATGCCCCTGGGCCTTTGCACAGACTCCAATCCTGACTCCCATCCCCTCCCCCGTCATCCGCATCAGCATGGCAGAATTAAAGAGAAACTTGGGCAGGGGTTCAGAACACGCTCACCTAGGAGCCCAAAGAAGAGAGTCAAAGCACATTGTTATAGGGACATAACCAAATCTGAGCGTTGCTGATCGTGTTGCACATCAACAAGCCAGCCATGGGCTAGCCCAACACCTCTACCACAAAGAGCCTCAGCTCCCACTGTTTCTCTGACCTCCCCACTGCTACCTCTGTCCTGCAGGAGAGATCCCAAATTCAGAGGCTGAGCAGCTACCTCTGCAACATTCACAACCCCCTGCTAACGCTGGTGATTCAGTAGCTAGGGGAGAAACACAAGATCCTGGCCCCCAGTTCTGCCCTCCAGCTGCCAGGAAGAGATGGGCTAAGTGGTGGTCTGGTGGCGACAAGTCTCATGCTCTGCCTCTGGGACATCCACATCTGGTCCTCCAGAGAGGGTGTGTGTGTGTGTGTGTGTGTGTGTGTGTGTGTGTGTGTGTGTGTGTGTGTGTGTGTGTTGGGGGAGACTACCCTCTGTTGTCACTCCCAACTGCAGCCTGTTGCATGTGGTGTCAACAGTCTGACCAGGCTGGGACATGGATGGACAAGCGAGCACAAGCAGGGCATGGGATGTGCTGGGGGCATAAGTGGAGGAGGTAGAGGGGGAGCTCCAGGGTCCACACAGAATTCCCATTCGGCTGAAAACTCAAAATAAGCTCAAAACTTCAGCCAGCACCTGTCAAGTCCCTGAAACACACTAGTCTCTGTCCCCTCCAATCTGAGCTACCGGAGAGCCAGACCTTTGCCTGGGGGCTATTGAGGGGACGCTGAAACTCCGAGGAATGAAGGTCAGGTTTGAGTCACACTGGGTTGGGAAAATGGATGGAGGTGGGAGGAGGGAGGAGAAAGCAGGGAGCTGCAGCAGGGGAATCCACCAAGCACCAACCTCTTCCTTCTCTCTGCCTAAGCCCACCGTACTGCCCCAGTCTGTGTCCTGCCTGGTCATCGTCAGTGCCCCCTCCCTTGGACGCCGACTTTTTTTTTCCCTTCTTCTTCTGCAGAGGAGGTGCAGAGCTACAAGGAGAACGACCCAGAACCCAGTTTAGGCAAGGAAGGTCAAGGGGTGAGGTATCAGGTGTCTCCTGCGGGGGCAAGAGAGACAGACCCAGAAGAAGAAAACAAAACAAAAACAAAAGAAGGAAGCTGCCGAGAGGCGGAGACTTCCAGGGGGTTGAGAGGGGTGCAGTTGCAGGGGAATTTGGACCCAACCGGGGACGGTGAGGACATGGCGGGACTGGAGGGCGCGCTCACCTGGTCACCGTGCGCCGAGCGCGCGGGCTGTGCGCTCTCTCCAGGCCCAGGCGTGCCCCGATGCCAACCAGCACGAGTAGCGCGGCTACACCGCACACCGCGTAGACCGCAGTGTGGCTGCGCTCGCGGGCCGGATCGCGCGGGGCGGCAGTGTCACGGGCACGGGCGGGCGGCCGGCCAGTCTGCACCCAGGCTGGCGTGTCGTAGTTGGAACAGCGGCTCTGGTCCAGGCGGCGCGGGCCGTCGTGGCAGCAGAAGCGGTAGCCGCACGTGCCGCAGCAGAAGCTGTAGACACCGGAGCTGCAGTTGAAGGGTGGGTCCCACTGGCCCATCACGTCGTAGTAGCCCCTGCAGCGGTCGCCTCCCTCCGGGGCCACGGTGCCAGACGCTGAGGGCTCCTGCGTCTCGGGAGCCCCAGCGCGGCCCGACGGCGACCCAGCCAGCAGCAGCGCCAGCCGGAATGCGAGCGGGAGCCCATGTAGGCGCCGGCCACCGCGCTGTCCCCGCGCCCCAGCGCGCTCCATGCGGCCCGCGCCTCCTGCTATTGCGCCCCGCTCATGGCTCGGCGCGCGGCCGCTCTGCCCGGCTTCCCCGCGCCCTCCGGGACAGGTCGCCTCGTTGTCCGCGCTGGCTCCGGGCCGACGCCTCCTGTTACGTCCGCGGCTCCAGACACAAGTGAGCTCGGTGTGGAGTGCACCGGGCTGGACCTCCTCCGGTGGGCGCGCAGTCCCCGGCTCCCTCTGGCTTCAGCAGGCGTCCGGAGCCTGGTCTTTCGGGAACTGAGCCGGGCGGCGGGTCGCCGGACACCGATGCCTTCCCGCCGCCCGCTCCGCGCTGCCCGCGCTCTGGCTCCGGCTCCGGCGCGGGCTCGGCGCGGGCTCAGGCGGGCGGGAGAGGGAGCGAGGGGAGGAGGGCGGGAGGGAGGCAGAACCGGGGGAGGAGCGCGGCCGCTGCGGGGAGGGAGGGGTTCTGTAGGGCCAAGCGCTTCAGGCGCGCCCCACCAGGGACCCTCTCCAAAGCCTCACTCAAATTGTCTGAATTGAACCCACGAGGGGGTTCAGCTTAAAGCTCTGCGGACTCGGATCCCGGCGGCCTTGGATGAGCGGTTGGTTCCTTCTTTTTAAGTAAGGGGACAGAGGCATAGAGATTAAAGCAGCCTGGAATACGCCAGGAAGGTCGCTCCCGCCCTCTCCCTCTCCCCAATGCCCCAATGTTCCTTCACTCTATCTGTTCTGATTGCAACATGAGTGAAGAGGGCATTTCCCCTTCTGCAATAAGGACCCCCAGCACAAAAATGGCAGAGAGGCAAGCCTGGATCAAGCCCTCGCTGGTCTGCCCTAGAGCATGCGCTCTGTTTCCAAAACCTGGACATTTGGCTGGGATCCTGGGATATCCCAGTTCTGGGCACAGCCTGGCCAGAGCCCACTTGAGTTGGCCACCTCAAAACCACTCGAGGAAGTGGTCTGCTCCCTTCCCCAGCCTCTGTGCCATTTGAAGATTGGCCAGGCCCTGGGGACAAGGCCAGTTGCACTCCCCTGTATGTCCTTGGTCTTTCACTTTTGGAGCCCCCAGGTCTTCTCACAAACGGAGGGAAAGAATGGCAGGCCATGGCTCAGTGCCCCCCACCCTCCGGGTGAGTTTTTAAGGAAATGTGACCCTAATGTTGGGCCTTGCTCCTCCCTGCAGCAGTAGCTGTTGAAATGAAAGGTTTCCCGGTACCTGAAGTGATGGAGCAGTCAGTAGACTTGGAAGGCTAAATGAAGACCACTTGAGCCCACAACTTTGAACAACCTGGGCTATAGAATGAGACCCTGTCTCAAAATGCAAACAGAACACCCCTTAAGATGAAGCAGGAGAGTTGCTTGAAGCTGAATTGGTCTACACGGTGAGTTCCACTCTTTGCTGGAAAATTCTGCCTCGAGGAAAGAAAGAAGGGAAGAAAGCTAGCAATCTGGGTTTGGTGGTGCATACCTGTAGACATGCTGCGTATAAGAGTTCAAAATGAAGCTGGGCAGTGGTGGCCCACATCTTTAATCCCAGCACTCAGAGGCAGAGGCAGATAGATCTCTGAGTTCGAGGACAGCCTGGTCTACAGAGCGAGTTCCAGGACAGCAAGGGATACACAGAGAAACCCTG
Organism: Ondatra zibethicus; assembly: GCA_004026605.1. Classification (NCBI taxonomy): domain Eukaryota; kingdom Metazoa; phylum Chordata; class Mammalia; order Rodentia; family Cricetidae; genus Ondatra; species Ondatra zibethicus. The sequence continues at coordinate 40,935 of PVIU01002218.1, read as the reverse complement.
TCTTGAAAAAAACAGCACCCGCCGCCCCCCCCCCGCAAAGGGGAATTCAAGAGCAGCCTGGATCATATGAGACCCTATCTCAAAACCAAGCCAAACAAACAAAAAACAGCGAAATAAATAAAAACCTTTTTCTGAAGGGCAGATTCATAATCCTCCCTCCCATTCCTTCTGGGAGGCAGAGATTAACGGGATACTTCTCGATGTCCAGATGGGGACACCGAGAGGGCAAGGGCTAGGTTTCCAATTCACCCCAGTGTCCCTCTGCTCCCAGCCCAGCTCGGGTGCCTGTCAATATTTGCCGAAGGAAAGCACGAGACGATATATGCTTCTAACTCCTGGAGGGTGCAGAATTTAGCCACTCTGGGGTCCTTTCTTCTCCCCTCCTTTGGAGCCTGGAATCAGCTTATGAAATGGAGAGTGTAGCAGAGGAAGAGGAAGGATTTACAGCTTAAGCTTCTTGTGTGTGAGACAGGCTCTTAAAGTGTTAAGGCTGAAGGAGGGCAACTCCCCCCACCCCGCCAGTCAGGCTGTCTCCATTCGCCCTCGCTAAAAACGGCCTGTCCCCTCCCCAGACACATACCCACGTGATTCCCAGCCAGTCATGAAGACCCCCGTCCCCATAAAGACTTTCTACATTGTCATTTAGAAGGTGGGGGAGACAAGAGGGGCAGGGACAGGACATGCTTTAATCCCATCACCCGAGACAACCTGCCACCAAGCCGCTCACACTTTGCCGCCTGTGTTGGGGCTGGTTTTTAGTTCGGGTTCTGTTGCTCTGTTCAGAGCTTAGTAATTGTGCTTTCTGAGCTTTCCAGGCTGTCCTAGAGATGGGGTAAGCGCCACCAACTGTGCTGTGCACATTAGGTTCACTAATGTCAAGCTGATCTTGGGGCCGCAGGGGTTCTGGGGGTGCTCTCCCTCCACTCCCATCTCTGAGCAGCGCTTTAGAGCTGGGTTGTCTTCCAACATCCAGAGTGTGTCCTTGTTGCTTTCTCTTACCCCTACTGTGCTGGTTGGTGTCTGCTCAGCATCGACCTCATGCTGACCCCACAGGACCTGTAGTGAGGAATGATTCCTTTGGGCCAGCAAAGAAACTGGATTCCAGTTCCTCATCCTACGCAGGGACTGATGTGCAAACCTCAGCTTTCTCCCCTTCTTAGCCTGAGTCTATGGATTCTGAGGTCAGTCAACAACCACAGGTGCCAACAATTACAGGGTCTGTGCCAAACATTCGATGCCTGTCTGTATGGACGCGTGGTCTTAGGGTGAGGGGCAGCAGGAGAGAGTTGCTGTGTTCTGGGGTCTGGCTATCCATGCAGCTGACACCCTCACTTCAGGAACATGGCCATGAGCTGGGCTAGGGGTTCTAAAGGTAATGCCATCCAGTGAAGGAGAGACCCTTTGACCCTGGATCCCAGGGTCTCTGCTCACAGCAAAGGCTCTGGGGCACCCACCCCCTGTCTCTTCCCCTCCCAAGCCTGTGTCACCAAAAAGTTGCCCATTGATCCAGGCTTAAAATAACCCCTGGCATCTGCAGTGAGCCCCACAGGGCGGGCGAGAGGAGCTGAGTGTCTGCCTGAAGGGCACGGCCCCGCCCCCAGCTCCCAGGGCTGGCAGCTGAGTGTGAGTGTGTGCCTGTGCAGGCAGAGTGTGCTCCTGAATGTGAGTGAGAGAGCGAGTGTGTCAGGTGCACGGGTGACTCTCAGGGCCTTCCCTGCACTACAGCTTTACACTGCTTGACTGGCTGTAGGAGCCTGAAGTCCTATGGACATTAGCAAAAGCTTGTGTTGGGCCTCAGTGTCCCCATCTTAGACGTTAGGTGACCTGTCTCCACTCTGTACAGTTGTAGACAGGAAGGTTTGGAATTTACTAGGCAGAAACCTAAGAACAGGAGAGGGGAAGTGACTTGCTGTGACTGGCACAGAGCCAAGGGGAGCCAGCAACTAGCCCGGAGCCATACTGCAAGTCCCAAGCCTGCCTTTGGCCAGCTCAATATACAGCAGCTAGAAGGCCCCACTGTCCCAGGGAGGCATTTCTCCCCCCATGACCTGCACATAAGCAGCCAGTGCAGAAGACCTCCCCCAAGTGGCTTTTCCTTCTCCCCTCCTCCCTAGAATGCCTGCTTCTGCCCTTAGGATGATGTTCCTGCTCTGGGTGGACATATCCGGCCGTCTAGGTCTGTTTTCTCATCAGCGAGATGGGCAGCTCAGAGGCACAGAGCTACAAGCTGGAAACACCTAGTACAGGCAGCCACCTGGGAGTGCCCCTGCAGAAGACAGTGATGTGACATCAGCTGACACTCAAGTCAAGTCTGAAGGCGACGACGTCTGAGCTCTTCCATTTCCTCCGGAGGTTCTAGGGATGTTGGACTCCCTGCTAGTACAGATGCTGGCACCAGGAGGGGGTCTGGAGGGAGGGCCTTGGACTGCCTTTGTCTCCTGAGAGGCAGCTAGTGACTCAGGCTCCAGCTGCCTGTGGGAGGGAGGGGGCGACGAGGCTCCTGAGGTCTCAAGGGAGCAGCAGGATTGGGGGTGCGGGGCTGGGCGCTGAGACTCAGCCTGCCTGCCCCAATATTTATGCTCTGTATCCTGGCCTCTGCCTTCCCCTGCCTGGGAGGCTCAGGTAACCCCCTTCCCTCTGCTTGCAAGCCCCTCCTCCCCCCCGCGCGCATTAGTGTCCTTCAGGAGCCTCCAGAGGCCAGGGCTGGATGGGAATTAAACGGTGCGGCCACCGCGGTTCAGGAAAGTACTTCTAGCCCAGGCTGCCCACGCCTGGGGGCAACTCCATTGAGTCAGCTCAGGAAGGGGGGTGTGGGGTATCCTGATCCCTATCATTTGTACAGCATCCTAAAGTGTGTGATGGCCCACATCCAAGCCCCTCTTGCTCCAGCCGCAGTCCTCTGAAGGCCCGTGAAGACATGGACCCCTCGTGAAGAGAGCTGGAAGGGCAGTGGGGGTGGGGTCTGTACTTAGCGGCAGAGAACTTGCCTGGTGAGCACCAGGGATTCCATCCTCAGCACCACGAAAAGAAAAAACAAAAGCAAAAAAAAAAAAAAAAAACTGGCGTGGCAGCGAATACTATCATTTGTAAGGGGTTGACCAGATCAGGAGTTGAGGGTCATTCTCCACTACAAAGAGAGTTCGAGCACAGCCTGGGGTGGCGTTAGAGACACAGTTGCCTCCGACCCGACCTGCCCTTTAACAGTCTCCGCCCTTGACCTCACCCCTTGGAAGTGCCTCTGGCCACACCTCTTTCCTGCAACCCGGCCACCGCCTCAGCCCCGCCTCTCCTTGACCCCACTCCAAGCCCCACCTCCCCCCTCTATTCCGACCCCTCTATTCTTAGCTGGTGGTCTGCGCAGAGCTGTGAGACGCAAGCCCGGATCCCAAATTCACTAAAGCTTAAGGATTCGTTCCATCCCGCCCCTCCCCCTGGCTGCAGCACTCCGCAGAGTCTTGGGAGGACGTGGTGACAGCTGGGTGGTCTTCAGGAGACCTTTCTTTTGTTTTGTTTGAAAGACAAGGTCTTATGAACTGGATATTCCTGCATCCTCCTCCCAAATACTGGGATTACAGGATTACAGACGCGAGCCTCCATGCCCCATTTTATACCTTGCTGGGGGTGGAACTTCAAGAATGCTAGGCAAGCGCTCCATCATCTGAGCCACACCCCCAGCCAGAAGCCCCAGTCTGAAGATAATGAGGCAGACCTTGAGACTTGCCCAACTTTTAAAGATGGGGCTGTCCGTCTCTGCTGGAAAGAGGAGGTGGGAGGGAGGATCAGCAGGCTTTCCTATCTGGCTTCACTAGTGGCCCCCACCTCCACCTTGAGCTACAAGGCCCGGAGCTGCCAGGCAGGAAGTGAAACGGCCTGCAGGAAACACCAAGGGGAACTGAGACTTCTGCCCTCTGCCCCCACCTGTTAGTCCCTGGGGACCTTGGGGAAACCAGACCCCCCAAAGGAAACCCCAGACAGAACAGGCTAGGGGGTGTTGGCTGCCTCCCTCTGTTCCCACTTCATCCAGCGAGCCTTCCAGAACCTACCTTGGTCCAAAACTAATGCCAGAGACAAGTCTCTGAGTAGTGATGAAAACAAGGGGGGGGGGGCGGCGGAGAGATGGCTCAGTGGTTGAGAGCACTGGCTACTCTTCCAGAGGTTCTGAGTTCAATTCCCAGCAACCACATGGTGGCTCACAACCATCTGTAATGAGATCTGGCACTCTCCTATGGCGTGCGGGCGTACATGAAGGCAGACTGTTGTATACATAATAAATAAATAAATCTTTTAAAAAAAGAAAAGAAAACAAGAAGTGGGGTCTGGGATCAGTGGCTCTCCAGGACCTAGCTTGGGTAGGTGACCCCCTGTTGGGTAGGCAGACCGGTGAGGGCAGGTACCCCAATAAAACTTAGCCCCAACACTGGTTGTGATTTGTATCTCGAAACCACGTAATCACACAGCTCTCAGGAAAGTGGTGTCACCCAGAGGTCATTAGAGAGGTCAAGGCCATTGTCACTGCAGGAGGTTTCTTCAGGAGAAGGTGCTTGCTCTGTGCCTCTAACGCCAGCAGGGCCTGAAAAGGACGAGACGCTCACACGGAAAACTTGACAACTGTCGAAAAGCTCAGTGGGGAGTTTAAAGCCAGAAACCTACCTTACGTGCAGATCAAGATGGAACTTAAAGGAAAAAAGTGCGAGGGGGAGGGAGTTAGTGCACACTTGTGGAGGTCGGGGGCAGCTGTGGGAGTCAGGTCCCAGAATTAAACTCAGGTTGCCAGGCTTGGCAGCAAGCACCTTTACTGGGTGAGCCATCTTGACCCACAATGGAAAACTTTCAAGACTGCAATGACTGTAGTGGTGAGCAGCTCACGGCACACAGAGAGGCTAGTGCCTGGGCCGTGACTATGGTGGTGAGCGGCACACAGAGAGGCTCTCCTCAGCCTCCACTCTATCACAATGCGCTTTCCGACTCACATACAAAAAAGAGTATCTTGATTCCCCACCCCCACCCCAGACAGGGTTGCTCTGTGTAGTCCTGGCTGTCCTGGAACTCGCTTTGTAGGCCAGGCTGGCCACAAACACACAGAGATCTGCCTGCCTGGCTTATTTTTAATAATTTCTTAAAAAACTAAACACGGTTCCCTTCCCCCTTCCAGATGTTGCCATGAAAGCAAAGCACAGAATGGATGGAATGACCCTCAGAAAGCAACAGCTACAGCAAAGGCAGGGTACTGATTTCATTCCCTGGCAGCGCAGCCCTTGCGGGAAGGGACAGTGTCCCTGCTCCTTGTCCCCCTCCTCTTGCTTTTCCTGGCTTTTCCCAAAGAGCTTCCTTCTTGTTTGATTATGATGACGATGGCAGGTCCTCTCCCTATGCAGGCCTCACTTTCCTCATCTGTGAAATGGGGATGTGCGAGACTTCTCTCGGCTTCCTTCAGCCCTTCTCCTTTAGGGGCCAGAGACCAGGAAGGGAACTTTGTATCCATCCCGATTTTCTTCCAAAGAAACAGGTTGAGGGGAAACCGTGTGCCAGCCAGAGGCTTAGGGGGGATGAAGAGGTGCCCAAGGTTTGCGTGCTATGGCCCCACAGGGGTTTCACGTCTTTTCTCCTCCAGAGCCTAGATCCTGGCTGTCGCTGTTACAGGTGGCCAGGGACAGCTCAGACAGCAGTGGCTTGACTGACCCCTGTCACCCACTGTTTGCCATCTGACTTCATTCTACTCATCTAGCCCCCGGAGAGAGGGGCATCTGGGAAATGAATGTCCACGTCCTGGAAGCTCTAAGTACCACTGGATACTGTTTTCTAAACTAGGGAGTGGGTAGGAGGGGTTAGTGCTGCCAGGCAGCTATGGTGAGCTCAGAGAGACCAGCAGGCGGGGACAGAACTCAGCCAAAACCCTACAGCGGGACTCCATTTCTGACTCCCAGGCCAGTTCTCCTTCCAGACAGAGGCTAAGTGGTGACATGTTCCAGTAAGTTATGAGATCAGCTTCACCATGAGGAGGGCAGGCAGGAGACATGATGGTTCCCAGTGAGTGCAGCGTGCCCAAGATTGGTATCTTCAGCAAAGAGCACACTGTCAGGGAACAGCTTCTATGGGGTGATATTGAGCCTAGGGCCAGCACAAGCTTGGCCAAGAAAGCCCAGTTCAAGGGGAAAACAGTCCACAAAGGGAACACAACAGGACCTCAGTTCAGCCTGCCCCGGCCTCGCTATGAAGGATTGTCCTCTAGGCCGGCCACTGCCCTGTGCACTGCTGCAGAGTGGGCCCCAGGTGCTCTCTGGGGGCAGAATACCGCCATGGTGTCCCTTCAGCTGGAGTTTAGACTCCAGCCTGAGACTACGGACTTCTTCCTGTGACTCTCGAAACTGCCTTCGTGGTAAGATGGCATCTTCTGTCCTGGCAGACTGAGCCTAAGAAATCCATGATTTCTGAGTTATTCCTGACTTACTAGCACCTGAGACTCAGCACAGCACAGCCCAATCATCTCCCCGACTCCCACGTTATTTCTAAAACTTGATCTTACAGTTAGGGTTTAGCTCGTGTAGACTACTTGTTTAGCATGGGTCTGGTCCCCAGTGCTATAAAAAATAAAATTACAGAGAATCTTGCATTAAATACCAGAGTTAAACCATCAGCTCATTGCTGTCACTTGCATCAGCGTCAAAGCAGGACAGTTCTGAAAGCAAGAATCAAAGAAACACAGCACCCACGACAGACAAAGCGTCTTCCCACTAGCCTTTATTCAGATGAATTTTGGCGTAACGGCACCTTTCCCTGCTAAAAGGAAAAGCTCTTACTCATAGTGCCTGCGTTAATCTGTTTTATAGCACTGTAACAAAACACCTAAGGTTAAATAACTTTACAAAGAAATAAGGTTGATTTAGCTTACAGTTCTGAAGGTTCAAGGGCCCACATCTGATGATAGCCCTCTTGCTGGTTGAGCCCAGAGTTAGCACAGTATATCACATGGCCAGAAACAGGGAGTGTTCACTGTTGTTTATCGCTCTGTCCTGATGACTCTACCTGACCTTCCAAGCATAGCACTTCTAAACACCAGAATGAGATTAATTTTCTAATAATAATAAAAGAAAAAAATCAAAATTTAAAAAAAGATTTTATTAACTATTATTTTGAGACTTGGCCTCACTATACACCTCTGGTTAGCCTGAAATTTGCTCTGTAGACCAAGCTGGTCTCCAACTCACAGACATCTGGCTGCCTCTGCCTCCCCAACGCTGCTGGGATTAAAGTTGTGTGCTGCTATGCCCAGCTTATATTTTATAATTTGTAAGTGTGTGTGTATAAGGTGTGCATGTGAGTGAAGGTGCCCATGGACTCCAGAGGCAGGAGATGCCTAAAGCAAGAGTTCAAGTCAGTACTGACTCACCTGAAGTGCATGCTGGGAATCAAAACTGGTCCTCTGGGAAAGCAGTCAGTTCTCCTAACCACTGAGCCATCTTTCCAGCCCCTATTTTTAACATTTTTAATTGTGTGTGTGTGTGTGTGTGTGTGTGTGTGCAAGCAAATGAGGGCTGGTACCTTTGGAGGCAAGAGACTTTGGCTCTCCCTGGGCCTGGCGTCACAGGTGACTGTGAGCTGCCAGACACAGATGCTGGGAAACCGAGCCACCGCAGTCCTCTGCAGGAACAATACATGGGCTCCACTCCTGAGCCATTTCTTCAGCCCACCACCCAAATTTTGTAGAAAGAGATTGAATGTCCATTCTCTAACTCTTCGAAGAGATTAATATCCAGCACTCAAGCCTGCCCAACCGTTTGAGGCATAAGAGTTTAAAAACAGTCTCAAAAATGGAATGTTCTTGAGTCAAAGACTAACACAAAATTAGTCTCATGCTGGTGGGAGCCTGTGGCCTGTAGTGTCTGTGGCTCTGCCGGGTACCCTCCAGGCAATGGACTCGGTCCCTGAAGAGCTGAACTCCTTTTCCAAGGCCTTGGGGGAGAGTCCACAAAGCCGGTAGGGCTCCCTCGGTTCCCTCCACAGCTGCTATTCCTCAGGGCCGGCTGTCTTGGTGGTTACCAGCTCAGTGGAGCCCAGTTCTGTGGCCGGCACTGGGATGCTGTGGCTTGGCAGGGTGGCGTCGGCATCTTCTTTGGGGGTAGGCCAGATTGGAGCAGAGGCAGGAAGGGTTTCTGAGGAGGACACGAAGACATTGTCCAGGGACTCTGAGGTGGGTGAGGGACCAGGTAAGGCAGGTCAGGATTGAATCACAGCCTCCCTACAACGCCTGTTCTAGAAGCCTCCTGGGGAACAGCCCTCAGTGGAGGAAGTAGGGCAGCACATGACAAGTCATCAGGACAGGAAGTGCTGAGTCCAGAGACATGTAAAATGAGGAGGTGGGGGACACTGACACGGGGAGATGGGTGTCTGGGCAGTCCATTGGGTATAACCTAGGACCAGGCCACTCGGACTCCCAAAGGGAAGGGCAGACACTTTCATCCCCAAACATCTCTTCTGGGCACTGAGTCTCCTTGCTTGGATGAAGGCTTGGCCTGTGCTGTCCTCCCTGCATACCTGACAGTCTCAGAGCTGACTCTTCAGGACCCCGCCCCCCTCGCAGTCCTCCCCTAATCACCAAGAGTTGTATCCCCCACCCCCAGCCACCGTTGCGCTTCCCCAGACATGGTTCTCACCTTCTTGGACTCCGTCTGGGGTGTCAGGGGAGGCCATCCTGCGCTGCCGCCACCACCTCCAGATCACCAGGGCCACCAGGACCAGCACCAGCATCAGTCCCAGGAGCGCGGGGGCGCCGAAGAGCAGCCCGGGCAGCGGCAGCGTCGCATCAGGCCCTGGTCCCGTGCCCACCGACTCCTGCGGCTGCAGCGCTGTCCCGGGCGCTGATGGTGAAGGGGATGCGGACGGAGGGCGGAGGACCGAGGGGCCGAAGGCTGGGCGGAGGAGGGACAGAGAGACGGGCGGTGAGGGCCATGAGGGTCCGCTGGCCCCAGGATCAGCTGAGGGGCACGTGGCGCTGCCGGGCTGGGGACCTTGGGGCAGGTCCCGCCTGTCCCCGTGGCCTGTCTTACCTTGCCGAGGAGGATCCGGTGTGCGGAGGAGGTTACATTCCAAGCAGCGTCGCACCAGAGGGTCGAAGCACAGTGCCTGAATGCATGGCGTGGGCATCGGGCTGTCCCGGCTTCTCCGGCTCCTGGTCCCGCGCTTCCGGGCGCCCATGTCGCCACCGCATGCAGGTGGGACAGAGTTCTGAGTCTGGACTCTGTGCCCCTCTAGTCTAGAATGAAACCCAGACGGAGCAGCAGCATCCTCCGCCCCGCCCTTGCCTGCTGGGGTGGGACCACTGGGGTGGAGCTGCAACCTCGCCTGAACCCCAGACCTCTTTCACCTGTGGTTCCTGTATTAAACCACTCAACTGTCACCGCAGACGACAGCTGAGCATTGCTAGCGCTGGGGGGATCAAACTAGAGGCTGCTCTTGAACCGCCGAGGGGATAGGACCCAGCAGTCACCTACCTCCCTCAGTCTCCTGCGACCTCTGCTGTAGCTCACCAAGGCCATCTGCCCCTAGTCCCTCCTGATTCCTGCCCTGCCCTTTCCCGGGTCAAGACATCAAATGCCCACAGTAGTGACTGAGGGACACAGATATCCTAAAAGACTTCCTAGTCTCGCTGGGCGGTGGTGGCGAACGCCTTTAATCCCAGCACTCGGGAGGCAGAGGCAGGCGGATCTCTGTGAGTTCGAGACCAGCCTGGTCGACAGGCTCCAAAGCCACAGAGAACTGTCTTGAAAAAAAAAAAAAAAGGACTTCCCAGTCTCACCATCTACTAGCCCTCCATATCCTTGTCCCTGCCTCCCCGTCCCCTTTGAGAGTAGTGAGGACAGGCAGTCATTCTGAATTCCATGGGAGTGGGTAAGGTATGGGGCCTGAAGGCCACCAGCACAGCTCACCACCAAAAAATGACAGGAAAACTTGAGAAAATGACACGGTGTTGGTAGAGAAGTCTAGGGGCCAGTGGTGGGGTGGAGTATGAGCAAAACCCTGGTGGCCTGGCACAAATAGGAAGGCCAAGGAGTACTGGGACTTGGGAGTGGCGGGGAGGCTAGAACAACAGGAATCTTGGATTCTGGCAGCAGGGTGCTGGGGAGCTTCGCAGGCTTGACGGCAGAGCCTGGGCAGGATCTGCAGATTAGTAAGGGAACTGTTTCCCTACAGTTCCTTTTCCAGAGCTGCGACCCTGCTTGGTCGTGTCTTTGCCTTGTCCATGCCTCTGCTGTATCAGGCCCCGGTTTTGGTCTCATCGCTCAAACCCTATCAGTCACACAAACAAGCTCTCTGGGTCTGGGACACATGCAGTCCCCTCCCCAGGGGTTATGGGCTGAGAAGTGCCTGAGGGGGCTCCCACCTAGAAGCTCAGGCCTGCAGTCCCTTGGCATGTGTGCCTCATGGTGGGTCCTACAGACTTCTTAGGCTAGGGGCTGAAGGATAGCTCCAGCAGCTTCAAGGGGCAGGGAAACGTGCCTTCCAGGAAATGGCATGGGGAAGGCCTGCGAAGGCGAAGGGCTGCACAAACTGGGGGACGGACATGGCAACCGCTGTGGGGTGCTGGGAAAAAGGAAAGCACCATTGCGATAGCTGGACTGGGGTCCAGCCGGAGAACGAGGCCTGGCAATGAGGGCCTTGATTCAGAAGGGCCCTTCGGCTGCATCCAGAGACTGGATGGAGAGGCAAGGAGGCTGGATGGGGGTAAGGGATGGTGCAGAGACGATCATGGAGTAAGGGAACCAAAGCTGCTACAGGAGATTCTGAGGACCCACATAGAACCCTAATCAGTTAGCCTTGGGGGGGATCTGGCCCATTGCCTCTCCATCCCTTGCCTATGGGCCAGCGACTCCACAGCAGGAAGGTGTAGGCGGCAGGGTGGCTGCAAAGGAGAAGTGGGTCTGGGGAGGTGGGTGTGGGTGAGTGTGGGTGTATAGGGAGGTGGGGGCAGGGAAGGCATGGAGCCAGGGCAAGGACAGTCCTTCTTATTGAAGAGAGGCAGGAAGGTTAAGACCAGAAGGCTTGGCTGCAACCCTCTGCCCACACCCCCTCTACAGGACTCATCGTTAGGGCCACGGAGTCCTGCCTATGCACCAGGCATCTTAGCTATTGGGTCAAACACTGGCGCTGAAGAGCTGGGGCTCATGGGAACCCAGGGACTCCAGTCCTGGGAGAGGGCAGCCAGTAGGGCCTGGGTTGGAAATATCCCATGGGCCACACCAAGGAAGCCAGCCTGCAAGGAGACACTATTTCACAACAGGAAGAGGATCTCCAGCTGCTCTGCTCCTGCAGGAGACAGAGGTCACCTCAGGGTATGGAGCAAGAGGCCTTGTAACTCAAGGTCACAATGACAAAGCCCTTCACTTCAGCCAGAGAGGGATGCTTGAAGTCTGGAAGACAGAAGCAAAATTACTCATTTGACACAAATGCTTATTGGGCGCTTCCTACGGGCCCCATTGAGACAGGAGCCAGACTAAGCCAGCGACAGCAAAAGGCCTGTGGGATTCACGTCTGTGGCACGGTACAGGTGTCTGACCTCAGCCAGATATTTTCACTTGCGCCTCTGTGGGGGCGGGGGTGGAGGCTGTGGTAGTCCTTGAATCTCTGCTTGAATGATTTCATGGTTAAGAGGAGAGATTTGGGGACTAATGACGTAACTGAGCTGTAGAATGGCTGCTTAGCATGCACGAAGCAGCTCTGGGTTCCACCCTGAACGGCAGAAATTATTGTAATACACATAATGGAATACACTTGTAATCTCAGCGAAGCACTAGGGAGTCAGAGGCAAAAGAGGCTCAGTTCAAGGCTATCCTTGAGTTTCATAGTAGATTTGAGGAGTCCATTCTAGGCTACATGAAGCCCAGCAAATGGAGAGCCAGACCAAGAGGGAGAGAGCAAACTAACTCATTTTTATTTATGATACAGGTTTCTCCTTGTAGCCCTGGCTGCCATGAAACTAACTCTGTTGACTAGGCTGACCTCAAACTCAAGAGATTTACCTGCCTCTATCTCCCAGGTGCTGGGATGGGAGTAAAGGTGTGCATCACCACCGCCTGGCATTTATTACTTAATACTTATTTTAGTTGTGTGTATCTAAGTGTATGTCTGTGCACCATGTGTGTGCAAAAACCCTCAGAGACCAGAAGAGGGCTTAAGATTTCCTGAACCTGGAGTTACAGGCAGATGTGAGCCATCATGTAGGTGCTGGGAACTGAACCCAGGTTCTCTTCTAAAACAAGTGGTCTTAACCACTGAGCAATTTCTCCAGCCCCAAGATCACTAATTTCTCAATTCCTTATGTGTAACGTTTCTAGCTTACTGTAAAGGAGTTAACCTGGGAAACAGCAGTGGAGAGCCACAGAGGACATAGTCTGGAGGTGGCAGGCTTCTGGGACTTCTCTGGGCTAGCTAGCACATCCCCAATGCCACCTTCTCAAGCAAGAAGCTCTTCTGTGTCATTTTTGACTATGAGATGATCAAGAAGTTAGTTTCTGGCCGGGCGGTGGTGGCGCACGCCTTTAATCCCAGCACTCGGGAGGCAGAGGCAGGCGGATCTCTGTGCGTTCGAGGCCAGCCTGGTCTACAAGAGCTAGTTCCAGGACAGGCTCCAAAGCCACAGAGAAGCCCTGTCTTGAAAAACAAAAAAACAAAACAAAAAAGTGATTCATTTGAGGTTGAAGTGGGGTGAGGAATTGTTGCTCTGAAAATTTCCCCAAACAACATGAGAGGAAGACAGAGGCAGAAGGCTTTCAGATGAGCCAGTGGGAATGAAGGCCAGGATGGGGTCTGCACCCACCTGAGTGTGAAGCATGGCCCAAGTTCTTCATGCTTCAGAGATGGTCAGGGAAGTAAGGCCACTGTGTCTATGGGGCAAGCCCAGTGTGATGGGGGTGGGGGAGGCAGCCCCTGGGGACAGGCCTAGCTCCCCCAGATCTGGATGTGAAACTGTTCTGAGACCTGGGATATTCTCAAGCATCAGTGTTAGTTTTAGCTGTAATCAGGCCAAGGTACCCACAGTCTCATTAAAAGCCCTGAATTGCAAGTGGTGGCCAGGCAGCCTCAGATCCACACAGGCAAAGGTTTTATGTTCTTTTGAAACATGAGTCATAACATGGATTGCCTTGGGGCCTTCCCAGTCACCCTGAGTTGGCTCGGGAACTTCATGTCCACCCTCTCAGCTCCACCCCATTTTCTCACTGTCTGTCTCAAAGTAGAGGCTCCCTTGCCCCCTCCCGCCTCTTGTGACACTGTTGGAAAGTTCCCTGAGGTGGGGACAGAGGGAAGGACAATGTCAGGTTTTCTGTTCACTGAAGAGGGGTGGGAACGGTGGGGGATCATTAGAGTGTGCAGGCCTGAGAAGCAGGGGTCGCAGGCAGACCAGTAGTCAGGGTGGTCCCTGTCCTCTCTCCTCAGAACCCAAGCCTATCAATGGCAGGCCACGCCCTCCCTCGAAGCTGTGTGCATGCCACAGTCCAGGCTACCCCCAGCCCTCTCCCTCCACACCCACTGTGCACTGTCACGACAGGGCTCCTGCTCTGCCATTTTTTTAAGAATGGCCTTTGTGTGGCCCAGGGCCTTCAGGGTGAGATAAGGAACCACAGATCTTCAGGTTCTTGGCTGCAGGAGTAAAGTCCTGCCCAGAGGCCAGCAGGCAGTTGTGCCCGGGACAGTGAGGCTATGAGGTGGAGGAAGAATGGGAGCGTCCCAGCTTCGTTCAGGGCACCCAGGCAGAACAAGCCGTACCTGGGCTCTGGGCCTCCTGCTGGCCTTACGTAGGGCTGTTTCACCATCCAGCAAGTATTGACTCCTTACCAGGCTCACTAAGTCCAGGAGCAACAACAGGCAGCCAGAGCCAAACTCCAGCAAGGAACCAGTCTAGTAGGTGAAGGATGAGAAGGGCTTGGGAGAAAAACTCAAGGAGGGTACCAGGGAATGAGGGGTATGCTCGTCTTTAAAATTTACTTCAGGTTCTGTGAGAGACACTGACTCAGAAATAATGTGGAGAACGACAGAGGAAGCCATCTGGAAGATGCCCACCTCTACGCTGGCAAGCACAGCATATGCCAAGCACCTGCAGGCACACACATACCTGTGGAGGAAGGGGCAGGGCTGCCGAGGACCGGACTTTTGTTTCCAGCCACGAGAACCCCAAGGGACAGAGCAATGGGGCTCAGAGCAAGAAAGCAAGCTGATCCACGTCACAGGGCCTGGTGGTGAGACTCTCGGGCTTGGTCCTTTCCCACTTCACTACTTCCTCCGTGGCCATGTAGCCCAGGCCTCTGTTCTGGGGGGAGGGGTGAAGTGTTTTGTTTTATTTTTATAAATGACATTGGGGAGGCATACACACATATGGAGGTTAAGGGACAACTTGCAGGACTAAGTTCTGGAGATGAAATTCAGGTCATCAGGGTTGGCAGCAAATCTTCCCAGCTGAGCCGGCCTGCCTTGCTGGCCCTGGTTTGTTTCAGACGGGGTCTCACCTAGCCCAGACTGATCTCAAATGCACTGTGTAGCTGAAGATGACCTTGAACTTGGTTTGAGCCATTATGTCTGCATGTGGTTCTATGGACTGAACAACAGCTTCAGGGAGGATAGGCAAACACTCTACCAACTGAACTACACCCCACCCCTTATAAAACATGAATATTGCATGTGTGTGAGGCCAGAGGACAAGTTACAGCATATACTCTCCCTTTACATGGAAGTCAAGCTCACATGGCAAATGCTTTACTCCACAGACCACTCCATCTGCTTCCCCCCTTGTATGGACTGGTCTTACATTGTAGCCCAGGCTGGCCCGAAAAACCACTGTTCTTCCCACCTCTGCTGGCTACAAAAGTGAGCCACACCCAGCTGGGTGGAGGATCCTTGGTGCCATTCTGCAGTTTCCTTTCCTCTATAGGAATGGCTGGCCACCACCACTTAGGCAGGGACAAGAAGTACCAGGGGACTACTGCCACATTTGGGCCAGCGCCCTCCTGCAGAGAACTGAGCTTCCTGGAGGGGTATAAGAACTGCCCATCCCAGGTAGCCTAGGGACAAAGGAACCCGTGCTGCAAAGCAAGCTCTCCCTGAGGATCTTAGTCCTAATTCAGGTCGCAAACATCTGATAGCTTCCAGATTCAACCAAGCCTTTGAGTCGCCCAACTACTCCACCTCAGCACCAAGCCTGGTCCCCAAGCCCTCAGTCAGACACACTGCCAGGAGCAGCCACTCCCTGCTGTCTTCGGTAAGGTAAGCGAGGGCACCTGACTGCCATTAAAGTGTCACTCAGCCCTGCTGTGCAGCAGGGGCAGGCCAGCCCAAACCCCAGAGAGGCGCCTCTAGTTCCAGGGTCCCTGCCAAGCTTGGCAGGGAGCTGGCAGCAGTCACAGCCTCAAGCTCCCCCAGCACTTGGAAGGCTCCCAGGCTCTCACTGGAGAATGTGATGCCACTTCTCTTGTTAAATGGCACCAGGTGGCAAAGAAAATGTGGCACAGAGACCTGAGGGAGAGATGTGCACATCATGCTCCTAGGCAAGGGTAAGGACGAAGCTTTCTATTTCCAGCAGGTGACACAAACAGGAGGCGTGCCCGTGCTGCCTTCCTCTCTAGCTTAGGTGCCTCGCTCTTCCACCCCACTCAGGGCCCAGGGTACTAAAGGGTCTGGGAACAATGCCCCTGAAGACTGCTGCTTTCTCAGGCACAAAATCTTGTCTTCCCATCTCAGGCCCTCCCAGGGGAGGTGCCACACTTTTGTTGAGTCACACAGAACTGGGGACAAGGCAGGCCTGCCATCCATTGGCTATGATTATGGACACGCCTTCAGTGAAGTCTGTCTCAGGAACCCTGACACAGGGAACCAGTAACCCTGAGGCATGCTGGGAGGTCCACAGGAGCTGCTGCCCTGTGAGCAGAACACTGAAGTGAAGCGTGAAGGGCTCTGCAAGCGTCAGGTGACACGTGTGGCCTCACAGGGTTCTACAGAGCTAAGCCCTCCCACCCCGACTGGGACTCAGGGGGCCATCAAGTCAGAAAGCTATGTCTAGCCTGGTAGGGTGGTTTGCACCTTTAATCCCAGCACTGGGGAGACAGAGGCATGTGACCTGAGTTCAAGGCCAGCCTGGTCTACACACAGAAACCCTGTCTCAAAAACAAACAAAAGCCCCAAGGCACAAAAAACCCAACAAAAAACCAGAAGTACGTCTAACTCTTCATTCTAGGGGCAGGGCATTGGGCTGTTCTGAAGGTAGCTACAGGCCCTGTGACATCCAGAGGCTGTCCCTGCTAACTATTGATGGAAGCCTTCTGTGCTCTCAACAGACCCCCCCTCCCGACTCCCATGAGCTAAGCCCATTCCTATAGCACTGGGAATCTTGACTGGGCTAACAGAACTTCCCCAGTCCAACCTGGCCCTTCTACAAACTTCCCTTGGATCTGACCTTGCTGGTGTCAAGCCTGCTATAAGATAGCTTTAGGAAACAGCTCGGTCTGGTTTTACATGACTGTGACTGTTTGCTGAATGCCTCGTTGCTGCTGTGCGGGGCATGACGATCTGCCAGACAAACAGACAAGTCGCAGGAGTAATGCAGTCGCAGGCAGCATGACACCTGCCATGTCATTCAACCCCCTCAATATGCCATGAGAGAACCAACCATACCATTTACACCAGGAACCGGTTCCCAGGAGCAGCGGCCAGGCTATAAGAAGCAGGGCCAGCATGTGACACTTCACTGGGATCCTGGAAGCCACACTCTCCCCTTAATTGTACTGAGTCAGTTTCCTCATTTACAAAGTCAAATGGTGGATGAGAGATTTTTCAGGTTTTTTTTTTTTTTTTAAGTCATGGCTCTTTGTTCCAAAGAAATCCTCAGTGGATGCAGCCGCCAGACAGGTGAAGAAATGGGCCTCTGTGGGGTGAGTTGGGAGGCATGGGATTCCAACCACTAGGCTCCCTTCCCCATTCCTGTCCAGCACTGCACTGCCTAGTGGAGCAGAGCTCACTCAGCCCTGCAGTGAGCAGGCTGCCTCCTGGGCCTGCTGGGCCCTGACTGGTCTTCACCAACAGTGATTGCTTACGGAGCTAGCGCCAAATGCGGGGAGGGCATCAGTGCTCACGACTCCTTGGACGGGGGGCTGTCGGAGCTCCTCAGCAAGGACAGCAGATTCAGCGCTGAGACACCTGGCACGTGGCCAGCGCAGATCTGCAGCATGCGTACCAGGCGCTGTGCCATGGTGGCTCGAAAGCTCTCCACCTTCAGGGAAGAGCAAAGAACAGCAGTGAGGGGGTGGCTGGCCCTGTGGCCCTACTCAGGGCAGAGGCCAAAGCAAAGCTGGGGGCTGAGATGCAGAGGTACCCCATGATTGTGCCATACCCGACCAGGTAGCTTTTAAAATCTAGAGATACCCAGAGACTGTGAGTCCTGATCAAGAGGAAATAAGGGATTTGACAAGACTGGTAAGGTCTGGCTGGTGATGGTGGTGCACACCTTTAATCCCAACACTCAGGAGGCAGAGGCAGGCAGATCTCTGAGTTTGAAGTTAGCCTGGTCTACAGAGTGAGTTCCAGGATGGCCATGGTTACACAGAGAAACCCCGTCTTGACCAACCAAGCAAACAAAACTGATTAGGTCAAATACAGTCCAGGGTCACAGAGGTGTGACTGCAGAGCTGGGACCTCAACCCTGGCTAGTCCCAGGCAACCCAGGAAGACACAGGGACAACAGGGAGGATGGACAGAGTGGCCCTCGACACAGATAAGAGCGTGTGACTCATACCCATGTCCTTTATTGGGATAGAGGGCCCAGGGAAGCCGGGGGCTATGCAGCTGTCCTGACCTGGATCAGTGAGTTCTGGGCAAGTAAGAAGTGCTTACAAGCATTTGCCTTGCGAATAGCAAATGCTTCAACAAGTGGCCTCGGACACTGTCAGTCGTCACTGACTGCTCCTGCAACTGTGCTCATCTCTAGAGGCAGGACCATCCTACCGGCCGGAAGCCTCTGTTGTCCTATTCGCCTTCCTGTCACCTCACGTCTGGCCACTAGCACATTCTGTTGACTGTACAGGAAACGGCAAGGACTATGGACCATCCCATGTCACTCTTCCTGGACATCACTGAACTCAGGCCACTCAACCCTTCCAGAAAAATCTCTAAACTCTGTCCTCATTTCTGCCCTCCTCTCTCTCTCCATCCACTCTCAGAGTCAGAGCAGAGCCGCATGCCCCCCCGCCCCCTCCCCGCAAGCTTCCGGCAACTCCAGCTGTATCTGGAGTAAAAGCCACAGCCTTTACTGACTTGATGACCTAACCCCATCACTATTGACACTTCCCACTGCTCTGCCCTCCCAGTGTTCGGCTACAGACACGAGCTCTCCCGTTCAGTAACCACACAGCTACACCCCAAGTTCCCATCCCTCACACCCCAGTCATATTCTCATTCTCTCTCTTTCCAGACAGGATTTCTCTATGTAGCCTTGGCTGTCCTGGAACTCGCTTTGTAGACCAGGCTGGCCTTGAACTCAGAGATCTGCCTGCCTCTGCCCCCCCCCCCCCCGTAGTGCTGGCATCAAGGGTGTGCAGAACCACAGCCCAGCTCCAGTCATTCTTTTTTACGCGGCAAACAAACAAGCACAGGTGGCCCGTTTGTGCTCCTGACTAGCACACAGCCAGGGTCTCTATATAAACTGCACTATTTTGTTCTCTGCGGTATCTCCAATGCCAGCAACGGTGCTTGGCACACTGTGTATATGAGAGGTATTTTGAATCCCCCTCCTCGAAGGTCTCTATCTCCAATCTACCGCTGCACTATTCTGAGTGCCACAGATGTCTCTTGCCACTCAAGCCCCACACGGAGACACCCCTCACACCATTCTGATTGCAGTTATGACTGCCCATGCCACATGGGGAGACACACTCTGCCAGGCTGCCAACCACCTCACTAATGTCTGAAAAGACAGGTTGGTGTTTGCTTTATTTGTGTCCCCAAGCACTAGCACAGGCCCTGTGGTAGACAACTGCCACTGGGTGAGTCACATCCCTCCTAGAGCTTCTCAAGCTCCCTAGTGCTGCGGCCCTTTAATACAGTCTTCACGCTCCAGTGACCCCAACCATAAAACTATTTTGTTGCTACTTCATAACTCTAATTTTGACACTGTTAGGAATCTTAACGTAAATATCTGATATGCAGGATATCAGATATGTGACCCCAAAGGGGTCTTGACCCACAGGTTGAGAAGTATCATCCAAGTGTGTTTCCCAGTCTAAAAGAGAGCTAGCAACCTCCATCACACAAAGGCCTCCAAATATGTTGAGGTTCCAAACTTGTTAAGACAGTAGGTATGCTCTGAAAAGACACATGGGACCGCAGTCTGAGGGACCCAGGCATGTGTTCTGGGCAGGTATCTGTGGCCTTGCTGCCAGCTGAAGACAAGACTGCAGCTTTTGCTTTCCTCTCCACAGTTGGACCCGTGACTTTCCTTTCAAAACTACATTTAGAGAGAATGTGTGTGTGTACACCCACGCATGAAGGTCAGAGGTCAATTTGCAAGGAATCCATTCTCTCCTTACCTGTGAGGCCCAGGGACAGAACGCAAGCTGACAGCAGTGCCTTCACCTGCTGAACCCTATCACTGTCCTAGTCTAGCCCTCAAGTGCTGTGAAAACTCAAAAACTGGTGTGGCCTGCCACCACATGGCCACATGTGGAACAGCAAGAGCACCTGTCAGGGTTAGCAGGCACCACAACCACCTGTGCACCTGTGCACCTGAGTTATAAAAGGGTTTTGTTTTTTCCCCGTTTTCAAGACAGGGTTTCTCTGTGGCTTTGGAGCCTGTCCTGGAACTCACTCTGTAGACAAGGCTGGCCTTGAACTCACAGAGATCCGCCTGCCCCTGCCCCCTGAGTGCTGAGATTAAAGAAGTGCACTGCCACCGCCAGACTGGCAAAGATGATTCTTCAGTAAGAGATCATAAAACTACCGAGAAATGGATCTAAGGCTACTCATGCAAAGCCACGTGGTCAGCAGGTCTCAATGGGGGGACAGCTGCACACTAACTGGCTGGCTTTAACTTATTATGTGCAAGGTGACTGAGCAAGGCGATTCTTTCTGGAGTGTTTTCTCAGAGGTATGTTATGAGGAAAGCCTGGAGGGTGAAACACTGGATGTGCCACCTATGAGAGCACATCCTGGATCTAGTCAAGAATTCTGAAAACAATTGTTAACAAGAAAGGCCGATGTGTAATGAACGGCATGTATACCCTGATCAATGTTTCAGTCTAGGGGTAACCTCTGTGTATGGGTGTTCTGCCTGCATGTATGTCTATGCACTGTGTGTGTGCCTGGTGCCTGAGAAGGCCAAGTTATAGACCGTTGTAAGCTGTTGTGTAGATGCTGAGAATCAAACTTAGGTCCTCTGCAAGAACAGCAAATGCTCTTAACTAATAAGCCAGCACTACAGCTCCAGCATGCTACATCTGCTGGTAGCTGCTAACTTAGTTATTCCCACTAACATTCTTGGCTAATTCATAAGCTCAGCTCCACCTAGAGGTTTGTATGATGCTGTGGGGGAGGGGACAAGTTCTACTTCTCATCCAGTCTAATTCTAGATTCGGCAAAGATCCTGCTCAAGGGAACTCGGCAGTGTGATAGAGGACACCTGACATCCTTCTCTGGCTTCGGGGAATGTGCAAGTGCATGATCCCTCCCCCCACATATGTGTACAACACAAACACAAAATAAAAAGAAAAAAAGCAGGGCTGGAAAGATAACTCAGTATAGCACTGACTGCCTTTCCAGAGGACCTGGGTTCAATTCCCAGCAACCACACGGCAGCTCTCAACTGTCCATAATTCTAGTTCTAGGGGACCCAAAACACATGGCAAAATGCCAATGCACATGGGGGGAAAAAAGACAGGTGGTAGTGGCACACACGTTTTTTTTTTTGGTTTTTCAAGACAGGGTTTCTTTGTAGCTTTGGAGCCTGTCCTGGAACTAGCTCTTGCTCTTGTAGACCAGGCTGGTCTCGAACTCAGAGGCCTGCCTCTACCTCCCGAGTGCTGGGATTAAAGGCGTGTGCCACCACCGCCTGGCACATGACACACTTCTTAAGTACTTATACCCTAGCAGGAGAGGGCAATATTAACTGGGACTTACACACACACACACACACACGACTTAAAAGCTAAGCTTCAAACCAGAATTATCTGCCTTCCTCCATACCGAGGCCACCTCACCTGGACACCTGCTGACCCTTCAGTAAGCATTCCCAATGTGTTTGTTCACTGCCCTTTCCTTGTACTGAAGTATAATACTGACCACAATGACAGGGCTCTCACCTCTAAGTCACAGAAGAGCAAGGGGCTTCGGTAGGTGTGGGCCAGCTTTACAACAGTGTTCCGGTGAATGCTGCAGTGGCTCTCCCGTCCAGCTGCAAAGAAGCCAGGCACATTGCAGGCTACATCTGCCAGAGATCCACCTGCCTCTGCCTCCACCTTCCGAGTGCTGGGATTAAAGGTGTGCACCACTGTGCTTGACCATTCTTTTCTGAGCAGTCACAGTCACATCAGACTCTAAGGCTGGAAAGGCTTAATGTGCTCTATGGAGTTGAGGCTCTTCACTTTTGAAATAAGAATAAGAGCACCTACTACACAGATGCTCAGTCAGTGAGTTGATACTATGAGTCCCAGGCATTCATCAAGACCACCACCACCACCACCATCATCACAAGCCTCGCGTGTGACTCCCTCACTGCCACAGGGAATGTGAGCAGATCAGACAGATCAGACCCTGAGCTGGTTTTGGCTCCTGCAGGAGTCAGCAAGACAAAGAGGAGAACAGAACCTCATAGGAGCCTCGCAGTCCTGCGCAAGGCATGGGGACACATCGAGTTTTGAGGATAGCCTGAGCTACACAGTGAGTCCGTGTCTCAATGTGAAGCAGGACTGTGAACCTCTGGTCTCCACTGTTGAGCTATAGTGCCCTGGGCAAGTCACTGAACCTCATGTCCAGTCTTCTCAGGCGTAAATCTGAGGTAATGCCTACTCAAAGCCCGCTGGGATGAGAAACCAGAGTGTTTGGTGCACTGTGAGGGCCCATGATTACCAGTAAGACTGCCTCGTCTCAGGACCAGCAGGACTTTTCAGAGAACTGCAGCTGACCCAAAGAATGAGAGGAAAAGGAGTGGAGGCTAGACACGAAGGCAGAGGCCAATTGCAAAATCCTTGAGACTTGATCTCACCAGGCTGTCAAGCTGACCTTGAACTTTCAGTAATCCCTTGTGTGCTGTCCTCAAACTCCTGACCCTTGTGTGTTAGCAGCAGCCAGAGTGTTGAGATTATAGGTCTGTCACTCCCAGGTTTACTTCGTATTTTCAGAGGATTTGAATTTCACTCTGGAAGCCATAGGAGTCAGCAAGGAATTCCAAGCAAGAGCATAATTAGCTACTTGGATCAAGTTAGAAGGTCAGTAGTGCCTGGCATGGTGGTACACGTCTTTAGCCTTTAATTCCAGCACTTAGGAGGCAGGTGCATCTCTGAGTTTGAGGCCAGCCTCATCTACATAGTGAGTTCCAGGACAATCAGAGCTACATAGCGAGACCCTGCCTCAAAAGTACATTCTAAAATAGGGGCCGGAGAGATGGCTCAGCAGATAAGAGCAATGACTGTTCTTCCAGACTACCTGGGTTCGATTCCCAGCAGCCATGGTGGCTCACAACCATCTCAACTGTACCTCCAGGTCTAGAAGATCCCATGCCCTCTTTGGACCTCCTCAGATAGCAAGGGGCCACAACTGTGATTACTCAATCGCTCTAGCTGGGGTAGGGGTGAGCAGGAAGGGGCCCACACTTACCCCCTGTGGCAAGGAAGCAGACTTTCCCCAGGAAGAAGCGACTGTCCACATGGTTCAGAGATTCCTCTACCTTCTGGAAGCTGGGATACAAGGCCAAGCAAGAAAACAAACCATAAGACAGAGTTTCACAACACAGCCCTGCTTGGGTATGCCTCTAATACCATAGAGGCAGGCAGAGGCAGGCAAAATCTCTAACTTTGAAGCCAGCCTGATCTACATATCGAGTTCCAGGACATTCGAGGCTACTTAGAGAACCCTGTCTCAACAACATCTCCCTCCGTGTTGTTCTTTTTTGAGATAGGATGCCACTATGTAGCTCAAGCTGGCCTCTATCTCCTGATCCTCCTGCCTCAGTATTCTGAGTGCTGAGACATGACATAAAATATTATGCCTAGCTAAAACCTGGGTGATTCAGGTGATTAAACTAAGCCATCTTGCTGTCTACCTTACCCTTTTGAGTCAAGATTTCACATAGTTCAGGTTTCCCTGAAGATGACCTTGAACTTCTGATCTTCCTGTCTCCATATCCCAAATGTTGGGATTTTCCCGTCTGTTTATTTTTTCAAAGGTTTTATTATTATTATTTTAAACTATGTGTTGACCAGTGCTTGCATGAGTTTAGGTGTACATGAGTGCTGGTGTCTGGAGGCCAGAGGCATTGGATCCCTCAAGCTGAAGTTATAGATTGTGAACCTCTTGTTGTGGGTGCTGGGAACCAAACTTTCGTAAACCACTGAGCCACCTGCCCAGCCCATACCTTGTTTGAAAATTTACTTTTAGAGAAATTCATGAATGCTTATAAAATAATCAGGCAGTAAATATGTATACACACACACACTTTAAGAGTCCTCATTGAGGATTTTTTGCTGCCAATTCTCCAGAGGAAACTGCTGCCAACAGTTTGGGGTGTAATTCTTCTAGGAATTTTTTCTGCAAACACCTGCTGTTTTTCTCAAATACTGTCCTGCATACTATCAGCTCCTGACTGCTGTAGTTTTGATAGGGTTTAGTTGCTAAGAAGTCATGTGCTCAAATTTAACCCCTGTAGAACCCAGCCCTGACAAGCTCAACAGAGGCCCCAATACCTGGTTCCAAGAAAGACCACAAACTGAGACTACCCAGGAACAGACTGTCCAAAGGAAATTCTTAATGTTCCAACCATTTGTATATAGGATCACCTGCCAACACATACCCATCGCTTTTCACCAGGACACCCCTAGACAAATGTCAGTCAATCAGGGGTCCTGGACCTTAGAAACCCCTCACCCCAACCTCTGCTATTGTAAAAACCTACCCCAATTGAGCTCGGGGCTCTCAGATCACTCTAATACGCTGGACACAGGGAGCGCCCGAGTTTGCAAACTTCTATAAGAATAAAGGCTCTTTCCTTTTACATACAGGACTCGGTCTCCTAGTTGGTTTTGGGGGGGACTCTGTTGCAATCTGCTGGCCTGGTCTGTCACCTGGGTACCCTGTCCCTTGAAGAGATAAGCTCCGCCCACTCCCAACCTCCACACCCCCACTTCCCCCTCCATGGGACAGGCCTTGGGAGGCCGCACCCTGTTTATAAATGATCTGATGCACGCCTTTAATCCCAGCACCTGGGAGGCAGAGGCAGGTGGATCTCTGTGAGTTCAAAGCCAGCCTGGTCTACAGAGCTGGTTCCAGGACAGACCCCAAAGCTACAGAGAAACCCTGTCTCGAAAAACCAAATAAATAAAATGCAAAAAATAAATAAATAAATAAATAAATAAAAATAAATGATCTGGGCATAACAACCCCCAGTGTAAAAAACCTCAGCAGAGCAGGGCCGGTGGTGGCGCACGCCTTTAATCCCAGCACTCAGGAGGCAGAGGCAGAGGCAGGCGGATCTCTGTGAGTTCGAGGCCAGCCTGGTCTACAAGAGCTAGTTCCAGGACAGGCTCCAAAGCTACAGAGAAACCCTGTCTCGAAAAAACAAAAGCAAAACAAACAAACAAACCTCAGCAGAGCACTGGTTCACAGCACTACAAACAAACAAATCGAAGGCATGAGGTGTAAGTACGAAGGTTAAGAGCACTGACTCTCTTCCAGAGGACATGAGTTTGCACCCAGAACCCACAGGGCAGCTCACCACCGACTGTAACTGCAGGGGGTACAAGGCTCTCTTTTGGCCCCCTTAGGCACTAGGCATGTGTGTGCTAAAGAACAGGTCATGGTTTGTCTTTCAAACCCTGCAGCCCTCCCTCCTCACCCCAGGCAGCCTCTCACGGCCTCCTGCCTTCCCAACACAAGCGTCCAAGCTAGGTCCTCCAGAGGCCTGTCCTGGCTCTTACCTGTGTTTGCTGTGAAGGTTAATCACAAACACAATCAGGTCAATTCGGGGCCGGTTCACATTGGAGGGCAAAGGGAGGGAGTTGGCCAAGTGGCTGAAAAAGAAGGGCAAGACTGAAGACAGGCATAGCACCTCACAACGGTCCTTGCAGAAGGAGCTGCCTCAGGAGTTCAGCACTGAGGTGGGACACAACCAGTTCTTCCCAGACCAAAAGTATAACATTTTTAAAAATGTTGTCATTTCCCCCCCAAGACATGGTCTTATGTAGGCCAGGTGCGGCCTCTAACTTTCTAAGTAGTTGAGGCCCACTACAGGTGGCACCATTTTCTGGGAGGGGACCAGATTGTCTAAGAAGAAAGCAACCTAATCACTAGCAATGCATGCATGTATTCCTCTTGACTGCTTCAAGTTCCCGCAGCACCGGCTTCTCCAGCCACCATGGGCTGGAACCTGGCACTGCGAGCCAAGCATCTCTTATCCCTTAAGTTGCTTTCGTCAGAGTATCTTACGCAGCAAAAGGAAGCGAAACCAAGACACATACCTCTCTGCTTTGTTTTTAGGTGCTGACGACCAAACCCAGAACTCCAAAGGGTAGGTGGGCTTTTGGCGTTGTGTGTGGGTCATGAACATTTGCAGAGACTTGTAAAAAGTCAGTTGCGCCAGGGTGGGCAGGACCAGGGAGGACAAGTGGCATCTGGGAGGAGTTGGGCCCTCTCTCCCGCAGGCTCCCTTCCCTTCCCCTCAGGCCAGCCCAGAGTTCAGGCTGCACCTCCGCAACTTACACCCTCAGCTCGGACGCACAGTCGTCTTTGAGCATCGACTCCGCCAGCTGCTGCAGAAGCGCATCCTCCGTGCCCACCAGCTGCGAAAGGAGAGGACTTGACAAGTAGAGACCCGAGCAGGGCGGCTCCTCGGGAGGGCCCGGCGCTTTGAATCCCCCATGGGGGTATACAACCAGCCCGAGGCGGCTCGAAGGGAACCGGGGGAGCGGCACTCCAAGGAACCGCTCTGCCTCTCCCACGGAACGCGGGAAACCCCTGTTCGAACTGGAATGCCCACTCAAGCATGCGGCCGAGTCGGCCGCGCGACTATTGGTGGAGGCGCCACTCAGCTTCGCGAGCCGCCGCTCCGATTGGTCCAGAGTAGTGCGCCCGCCCACCCCGGACGGGCGCGCTGTGGCTTGAGGAAGCGCACGGGCCCGGGCTTGCGGGACGCCGCCCCAGGGCGCCGTCCGTACCTACCAAGATGGTGGCCCGGTTCAGGTCGGGCAGCTTGTCCATCGGCCTCAGCACCGACATCTCAGCGGCAGCCGAGCCACCCAGCTCAGCGCGCCGCGCTTTCAAACCTCCCGGAGTCCCGCCTCCAGTGGGCGGGGCGGGGAGGGGCGGGGCTTGAACGTCTGGGCGGGTCTCTCTGCCTGCCCGCATTCTTAAAGAAACCGCCACCTCTCTGCCTGCCCTTCAGGAGCGGTATGTGTGCTCTTAACGGCTGAGCCATCTCTCCAGCCCCTACCATCTTCCTCTTTTAAAAAAGATTTAGTTCATTATATATTTTTTAAAGTTTTCAATTTAATTGAAACGAGTTTACAGACCGTCGTGAGCTGCCATGTGGGGTGTTCCGAATCCAACCTGGGTCCTCCGGAAGAACAGCCAGTGCTTTTAACGGTTGAGCCGTCTCTCCTGATACAGCCCAAGTTTCCCTACCTGCCTATTCCTGAGGGTGTGATTTCTCTCTCCCCTTGTTTTGGGACTCCTCCCTTCCCCCAACTACCAGAAAGTTCCAATGTATAGTTTTTCTTTAAGTTCCTAAACTTTAACTTCTCTTTTTAGTCTATATCTGTCTCAGCAGATTTCCACTTGACTGACAGGCGCCATCCAGGAATCAGCTGTGGACTATAAACTTCCAATTGGCTTCGAGCCCTGGCTTGCCTAAACATGATGTGGCTGCTCCCAGTCTCTGCAGCTGGGTCAGTGAACCAGATGCTTCTGTTGAATGCCCCATTGCCTGAGTCCCCTCCTGGCCATTGACTAACATTCCAGCCTCCCTGGGCCCTGACAAGGGGGTCCTAATTTCAACAGGAAGTAGATACAGAAGAGAGCATGTCTCCTCTATAAAAGGCTGGAATATTAGGTCAAAAGGAAACCCTCTGGCAGAGGGGACAAAATGGGTACCTATAATGCTTACTGGACTCCAAAGGAAGGTGCCTATTAAAACCAAATAGACCCAAATCTATCAACAGGTACACTCATTAGCTGAAATAGTTCTACAGTGTGATAGGGCACTCGACCTGCTCTATGCAGGACAAGGAGGTCATGGTGTGGCTTTAAGAAAAATCTTCTTTCTATGCAAAGCACTTGGAAACCATTAAAGAAAATTGGCAAGGATTAGACCTAACAGTGGAGAAAGGTGGCCTTTGCCTCTTCCTCTAGGAGGAATGATGCTTCTATGCCAACCAATCAGGTATAATAAAAGACGAAAATCTGACAACTCCAGACAGATCTCCAAAAACATAAGAATCAGCTTAATGCCTCTGGCCAGTGGGTTGTTGACTGTCCAGTGTGGAATTGAAATTTGCCTTTTTTTTTTGTTTTGTTTTGTTTTTCAAGATAGAATTTCTCTGTGTAGTCCTGGCTGTTCTGGAACTCACTCTGTGGACCAGGTTGGCCTTGAACTCAGAGATCTCTCGGCCTCTTGTTTCCCGAGTGCTGGGATTAAAGGCGTGAGCCACCACTGCTGGGCTAGAATGTTTTTCTCTTTTTAGAGTCTTACTAGTATTAGAACCCAGGATCTCTTGCATGCTAAGTAAGCATTTTGCCACTGAGCTATATCCCCAGCCCACATATTGCCATTCTTAAACTCCTCTTCACCTCCTTTTCCTAGTTCTACTAATTGCACTCTGTCTCATAAACTTCTTGTCTAGACTTCTTCAACAGCAGATTCAAAAGATTTCTCAACAGACATTTATTTTATTTATTTATTTATTATGTATACAATAGTCTGTCTGCATGTATGGCTGCAGGCCAGAAGAGGGCACCAGACCTCATTACAGATGGTTGTGAGCCACCATGTGGTTGCTGGGAATTAAACTCAGGACCTCTGGAAGAGCAGGCAATGCTCTTAACCGCTGAGCCATCTCTCCAGCCCCAGACATTTTTTTTTAAAGATTTATTTATTAAGTGTACAGTGGTCTGCCTACATGCATGCCTGCATGGCCAGAAGAGGGCACCAGATCTCATTACAGGTGGTTGTGAGCCACCATGTGGTTGCTGGGACTTGAACTCAGGACCTTTGGAAGAGCAGGCAGTGCTCTTAACCACTGAGCCATCTCTCCAGCCCCTCTCATCAGACATTTAATCACTTGTTACAGAATTTTCAGCCCCTACCCTGATTATAACAAGATAATTAGCCCCAGAGGCCTATGACCCCCATTACACCCAGATGGTGAAGATCAAGCTTGCCCCAAGGACTTTAATACCCCCAAACAACAGGAAGTAATCTAGCAATACCCCTCCATTGTTTCTTGTTCTGTTTTCTTTTGTGAGACAGGATTTCTCTGTGTAGTCCTGGCTGTCCTGGATCTCACACTATAGACAAGGCTGGCCTTGAAGTCACAGAGATCCACCTGCCTCTGCCTCCCAAGTGCTGGGATTAAATGTCTGGCTCTGTTCTATATCCCACCACTTCTGTATCAGGCCTGCCGCTGTCATCTATCACCTGGACCTTCTCACCTGCTCCCTGCCCTAAGGTTCCCAGGCAGCCAGCTGTTCTCCACATAGCATCTGGGTCCTTTTGAGACAGAAATCAGAAGATGCAACTTCCTTGATTCAAACCAGCCCCTGAATCCCATCTCAGCATGCTGCAAACACCTGGCGTGATCCACAGGCATCCTGACTCTGGACAACTTCTCTGACCTCATCAGCTCTTAGCCCTTCAGTAAACAGCCCCACCCTCCTGGCAGCCCCTGGCTGTCCTTGTTCAGGACCTTGTCCTTCCCTCCCTCTTGGTCCCTCTGGATGAAATCTCCCAGTCAGAATTTGTCCCTTACTTCATGCCTCTGCTCCAATTTCAACCTGTCACAGGGGTTCGCTCTTTTGTGTGGCTTTTGTTTTGTTTTTGAGACAGGCTTTTACTCTGAGATACTGACTGGCCTTCACCTCTGGGCAGTCCTTCCTGCCTCAGCCTCTCCAAGGGCTGGGATTACAGGCAGGAGCCACCATGGCCAGTTAGAGGGGGGATTTCCTTTGCATTTATTATTATTTTTTTTTTTTTTACATTTTGCTTATCTACCGTGTGTGCACATATGGGCACAAGTGCCATGGTGTGTGTGGTGCTCAGAGGACAGCCTCTGGTATTTGGTTCTTTCCCTCCACCATTGTCAAAGCCTGTGGCAAACACCTTTACCCATGAGGCCATCTCACTGGCCCATTTTTTAAAAAATGATTTTATTAGCATGTATTAGTTATATGTAATAATGGGGTTCATCGTGAAATATATGTAAGTATTTTTGTCCCCTCCCACTCCCGGAAATCTCCTTTCTCCTAAATAGTTCCTGGCTGGGGGAACGGGGGTCTCTTTCTTTTCTTTTTTCTTTTTTTTTTTCTTTCAAGACAGGGTTTCTCTGTGTGTCTCTGGCTGTCCTGAACTCAATTTTGTAGACCAGGCCGGCCTTGAACTCACAGTAGAGGGGCCTTTCTTAATGACCCTACCTAAAGTAATACCCCCTCCCCCACCGTGCTTCCTAGTGTCCTTTCCTGGTTCTCTTCTGCTTTCTCCATGACACTCATCTCAATGTCATTGTCACCAATTTCCCAGCCTCTAGAGTCTGTTCTGCCTACAAACTAATAATCCAGCTCATTCCTGTTTCCTGGATGTTCCTGAAGACAAAGCCCTTCCAGGAAGAGATAAAGGATGCATAGCTTTATTTAATTCACGGGAACGCTATGAGCTGGAGATTGCTCACCTGGCAGAGTGCTTGCCTCCTATACACAAAGCACTGGCTCCGGTCCCCAGAATGACAGAAACAGGATGTGGGAGCACACACCTCTGATCCCAGCACAGGTGGGTGGGGGCAGGAGGACCAGAAGTTCAAGGTCATCCTCAATCACAAGTGATTTTGAGGTCAGCCTGGGCTACATGAGACCCTGTCTCTAAAATCAAATCAAATTAAAAACAGTAGCTAGTGTTTCTTACTCATGACTCCTGAACTCCACAGTGGGCCCATTGTGGATGTTGTGAAGCTAGTAGGCAGCTTTTATTTTTCTTTCTGAGATGGTTTCTCTGTACAGCCTGCCTATCCTGGAACTCACTGTAGACCAGGCTGGCCTCGAACTCATAGAGATCCACCTGCCTCTGCCTCCTGATTAAAGGCGTGCATCATCACTACCTGGTCTAGTCGGTGGCTTTATAGTGGCTGGTAAACGTGTCTGTCTTTTGCTCAGGTGGAGACATGACCGTATCCCTTCTGATTCATTTTTGCAGATAAACCCTGAGCAAGGGCCTGGGCACAAAGCTGTTGGGATCTTGTTTTCTTGGCCTATCCAGCAAGAAGCATCCTGAAATGTTCAGGGCAT
The DNA here is from genome assembly GCA_004026605.1 of Ondatra zibethicus. Taxonomy (NCBI): domain Eukaryota; kingdom Metazoa; phylum Chordata; class Mammalia; order Rodentia; family Cricetidae; genus Ondatra; species Ondatra zibethicus. The sequence goes on along the minus strand of PVIU01002218.1, from coordinate 10,212 downwards.
ATAGCAGATTGCTTTCTTTTAAAAATGTTTTTATTTCTTTTATGTGCATGAGTGTTTTGCCTGTAAGTGTACCACATGTATGCAGTACCTGAGGAGGCCAGAAGAGGGCACCATGTTCCCTTGGAACTGAAGTTATAGCCAGTTGTGAGCTGCCATGTGGGTGCTGGGAATGGAAGCTGGGTCTTTTGCAAGATCAGCAAGTGTTCTAAACCACTGAGCCATCTCTCCAGCCTGTAGATGTAAAAAGTCAGTTGCGCCAGGGTGGGCAGGACCTGTAGATTGATTTTGTTTTTGTTTTTGTTTTTTTAAAGACAGGGTCTCACATTAAGGCCCCAGTTGTCCTAGAACCTCTCCTGTCCAACCTGGCTTTGAACTCAAAGAGAAGAGATCTGCCTGCCTCTGCCTCCCAGTACTGGGATTAAGGGTGTTCACCACCATACCTAGCTCTAGATTGTATCCTTAACAATACAGTTATTTGTCTATTGTCTGTCTGTCCAACTAAAGATATAGGAAATCAGCCAGGCAGTGGTGGTGCACACCTTAAATCCCAGCACTTGGAAAGCAGAGGCAGGTAGATCTCTCTGAGTTCAAGGCCAGCCTGGTCTACAAGAGCTAGTTCCAGGACAGGCTCCAAAGCTACAGAGAAACCCTGACTCGAAAGACAAAAAACAAAGCAGAAACCCCAGATATAAGTTCAGAGACTTTGTCACTTTGTCTGTCCAGCACATTCTAAAAGTGGTACATTGTAGTTGCTAATAAATACTTGTTGAACAAAGAGCTACCTTCCATCCATCCATCCTTTCATTCATTCTCATTAGTTAGTCATTCATAAATACCAGATTGAATGCCTAAGTTTAGGAATACAGATACACAAGACATTATGTCAAGCCTGTGATGGGAGGAGACAAGGTTGACACTGTACTTAATTTTTATTTTTAAATTTTTAAAAATTTATTTTTTGGTAATTTCATACACGAATACAATGTATTTAGATAATATTCCCTGCTGGGCAGTGGTGGCGCACGCCTTTAATCCCAGCACTCAGGAGGCAGAGGTAGGTGGATGTCTGTGAGTTCGAGGCCAGCCTGGTCTACAAGAGCTAGTTCCAGGACAGGCTCCAAAAGCTACAGAGAAACCCTGCTTCAACCCCCCCAAAATATAATATTCCCCCACACTGATTCCGCCTCTTCTTTTACCCAGACCTGATCCCCCATCCCTTTTCTAACTTCCTCTCCTCCTCTTTTTTTAAAAATTTTTTTCCAATTTTTTTTTATTGAGCTATATATTTTTCTCCACTCCCCTCCCTTCCTCCTCCCTCCTTTTCTACCCTCTCCATGACCCCCATGCTCCCAGGAGAAACTTGTCTTTCTCTAGTTCCCATGTAGATTAGAGACCCTGTGCTTATTATGACATCTGAGAGAGCCTAAGTCTTACTCCTTGACCAACCTAAATCCTATTGTACACTAAACTTGTCCCACTTAGAGAAGGAACTCAAAGGCTTCATGGAGCTGCTGTTCCCCACACAGGTAGCGCTTTGATTCTAACGGCCTAGAGTTTCAAGGGGCTCCCCGAAAATCAGACATTAACAGGAACTATGAAGAAAAAAGTAAAGCAGGCAAAGGGGTGATGGCTGAGAGGAAGTTACTTTGGACCAAGGGAAGCCTCACTAGGAAGATGCTGGGGCCCATTCCCATCTCCTAGAGGGAGGAACCAATAGAGGATAAAAAGCTTCTGCAGAAAACTTTGAAATGCAGAGACCCCAGTGGAGATCCCTGCTGAGAATCTGAGATCACAGAGGCCTGGCTCCCCTGCCCCCCCCCCCCAGCAAGTGGAGGAGGAGAGGAGATATGGCTCAGGTGACATGACATTCCCTCAGGGTCGCAGGCCATGGAAAGACTTTGGATTTTAGTCTGGGCTTTTCAGCAGGTTCCAGGATGAGACCCAGTTAATCAACAGGTGCTGGGCACTCAGTCTCTGAGGGGTCATCAGCAAAAACAGCAGCAGTGCTAACAAGGAGAGTCATCAGGGAGCAGCTGGGAGCCCCAGAGAAGGTGCTAGATAAACGTGCATTAAATGTCCCAGGGGAACCCAAGCACACCACGCTTCATTGGGGAGATGATTGCTGGCTGAGGTGCCAAAGGAGAGTTTGAACCTGTCAATGTGGGCATTGGCATAGAAGATAGTTGTATGTACACTCTATACTGTGATGAAGGGTCAGGACTAATAGGAAGGCTAGGCCCAGGCCTCAAGGATTTTATCTCATGAATACTTGCACAGAGAGAGTCAACATCTGAGTCAAAATTTCTTTTTCTTTTTTTTTTTTTGGCAAGATTTCTCTGTTTAGCCCTGGCTGTCCTGGAACTCACTCTGTAGACCAGGCTGACCTCAAACTCACAAAGATCCTCCTGCCTCTGCTGGAATTAAAAGTGTGCACCATCATTGCCCAGCTGACATTTTTCTTAAGACTGACTTCTGTGAGGCCCTGGTGGGATGAAAGATGGGGGAATCTGAGTGTTGAGGTCCAGAGATCTTACCCTTTAATAGAAGTCACTCGGCTTTACCTCTGTTACACATGAGGTTCCCATGAAGCTTTTCTATGACTAAAAGAATCAGTGGCTGTGCTAGTTTAAATAGGTATGGCCTCCAAGACTCACGTCTGAATGCTTGGCCCATAGGGAGTGGCATTATTAGGAACTGAGGTCTTGTTGGAGTAGGTATGGCCTTGTTAGAGGAAATGTGTCACCATGGAGGCGGGCTTTGAGGTCTCATTTGCTCAAGCTATGCCCAGTGTGGTACAGAGTCTCCCCTGCTACCTGTGGATCCAGCGGTAGCACTCTCAGCTTCTTCTCCAGCACCATGTCTGCCTGTGTGCCGCCATGCTTGCTGCCGTGATAACGGACCAACTTCTGAAACCGTAAGGCAGCCCCAGTTAGATGTCTTCCTTTATAAGAGTTGCTGCGGAGGCTGGAGAGATGGCTCAGTGGTTAAGAGCACTGACTGCTCTTCCAGAGGTTCTGAGTTCAATTCCCTGTAACCGCATGGTGGCTCCAAGAACCTGTAATGAGATCTGGTACCCTCTTCTGGCCTGCAAGGATACATGCAGGCTGAACACTGTATACATTAAAAAAAAAAAAAAAAAAGAATTGCTGTGGTCATGGTGTCTCTTCACAGCAATAGAAACCCTAACTAAGGCAGTGGCTAAAACAATACCTACAGACCATTTATCACACACTTTACATATTTGTTGAGACATAATTGGCATATATGAAGCTACTATACATGCTGAGAATGGGTGGTTCAAGCCTTTAGTCCCAGCACTTGAGAGGAAGAGTCAGGTAGATCGAGGCCTACGTAGTGAGTCCCAGGATAGGCAGAGCTACATAGTGAAGTTCTCAAAAGAAAAAAAAAAAAGAAGTTATAATGCAAATCATGTTTGGTGATGCAGAGCTCACACATAACACATGAGATGAGAGGTTATAGGTTCTATCTTTGGCATTAAAGAAAGAGAAACTGGCCTGTGAGATGGCTGAGCAGGTCAGGGTACTTGCTACTTCAAACCCCATGACCTGAGTTCGATTCCTGGAACCCACGTGGTAGAAGAGAACTGATTCATGCAAGCTGTTTTCTGACCTCCATACCCAGACCACAGCGGGACACAGATAAAAGCATGGCACACAATTAACGCAATAATTAAAAAAAGAATCTATGGGTATAACAGGTGTATTTTACCCAAAATTATACTTTCCCTAGCGTACTTGAAGTTTAAAAATCCCCTGGAACCTCAACTCACTCCTCCCTAACCCACATACGTTGGGAAGGACCCACTTCACTCCAGAGCTCCCAGGTAGCATGGTGGCATGCTAGGGGACTGAGGGTCCCAAAGCCACCTCACCCAGAGCCGCCTTCACCTCTGCGCGTCCTCAGGTTTCTGGGAACACATTCTGGGGGAACTGGGTCCTCCATGCATCTTCTGTACTTTCTGGGACCTTGGAGCTGGTCTATCCTTTTTAGACAATGGCCATTGCTGTTCATAGAATGTGCACTGGATGAGACATCTCACAGATCACAGATTCTACCTAGAGCCCCCAGGGGGAGAATCCAGGCTGAAAGCTTGGCTCTCATACCCCATCCCTCACCCGTGACTTTGACTCCATCAGCTTCACTTCTCTGATCCTGGGCTGCTTCATGGTCAAGTAGGCCAACGCTCGGCCAGCAGGAGGACTGAGTGGGGATGCTAGTGCCTGGTGAGTCGTAGAGAGGATAAGGCATGCATGCGGGTGTGTGTGAGTGTGCAGGTGTGTGTGTGTGTGTGTGTGTGTGTAGCTGTCAGAGGGGCCCGGAAAGCAGGTTAGCATGCTTACCTAGAAAACCGCTCTTGTCCAGCCTTGTGACCTTAGATGAATATCACAAATGGGTTCATAGAAATGAAGGACAGAAAACAGTGTCTGGCCAGGAGCAAGAGATCACTGAAACAGCCCACACTGACCCTCAGTCTCAGTTCTGGGTCAACCCCTTATAACATGGAACCCTCATTAGCTCTGCCTGTTACTATTGGTGTGTTTTTGTCCACCTGACAGAGACCCTAGTCTGTCCTGGGTTCCCTCCTCTCTGCCTGCCATCCTTGGGACCTAGTCCCTGCTAGGTGACTCTCATCCCTCCCTGAATTCTGCCCTCCCTGTCATCTGCTGAACCACGTGTACAGTAGAGGGATCCAGAAAAGCTGGTTGCCAGGGAAACAGAGGATAAAGCCCTTGCACTGTCTGCCTGCTGATTGGCTGAGACAGGTCCCACCTCCTGCCATCCTGAATGTGGGGGTGCAGAGGGAAGGGTCTTTGATGGCAAGGAGAGGTACCAGGGTGCCAAGCCGGCTCAGTATTGTTGCCTTTTGGCCAACTCAGAGGCCTCCAGACCAGAGAAGCTCCATCTCCTGTGGGAGTATTGGCCTGTCACTCCCTGCCTCTAGCTAGCACAGCGGCCACAGATGGCAGTGTCTCTGGGGACAGCAGCTGCGACTGAGTTTACAGGCCAACCCTGAGCCGCTCAGGCTGAGGCAGCGCGCTCTGTGCAGAGAGTGCAGCAGACCAGGCGTCTACGGGTATGAGGTGAGTCTGCAGGCATGCTGGGGACACTGAGTGTAGCTGGTGGCTTGGGGACAGGGAGTGGGGCTCTGTAACCTTTACACTGTCCCAGGCAGAACCTGGGCTGAAACAGTCTTGGCTATTTTCTTAGCGATTGTCTGGCAACCCTCATCCCCATCCTGCCGTTGTGCACAGGGAACCCTGCAGCCTGTAGAGGGTGAGGGGTGGTCCAAGGTCATAGAGAGAGATTGTGGGTGTTTTCCTTTTCATTTACATCAGTCCCCTGAGAAATCAGGAAAAGGTCTAGGAGTCCTCTGCTGCCCTAGAATGCATGGATTTTTGTCTAGAGTATTGGAAAGGCAGGGGGACCCCAAGCTCTGCAAGTGAAATAGATAGATACTGCTTTGCCCCAGACTGTCGTTTTCAGACTGAAGTTTTGTTCTGTCCTGGGGCCCCTCTCTCTCCCTCCCACTGCAGCCTCCCCACCCAGCAATTCTGAACGCTTTATTTGGCTCTCCAGAAAGGAGGGTGTGTAGGAGGGGGCTGAGCCCTGCACCCTCTCCACCTCTGCTGCTCTAGTCCTGACTCAAGACGATGACTGCCCTTTAATAAGTCCCTCCAGAAATAGGGCATCTTTAGTTGTTGGCTGTATTTCAGGACAGCCAATGGAAAACCTGGGGAAGGGGAGAGACAGGTAGACACATGACCAGGAAGCAGCATCTCTCTCTCTCTCTCTCTCTCTCTCTCTCTCTCTCTCTCTCTCTCTCTCTCTGAAGGTGACAGGTCACCTGGGACTAGGGGATACAGGAGAAACTGGAGTTTGGAGGTCAGAATAATGGCGTTTCTTTTCAACCTGCTCTGGAGGTGATTCTGTCCACTCCCCTGTCCCGCTCACCACTAGAAGCCAGGGTGACTCATGTCCTCACGCTTGGGAAGTGTCTTCCTGTCGCAGAGGACTCGAGCCTCAGGACATCACTGGGAATGAGCTCTGCCACTTCTCAGTTGAGTAATCCTTTGTAAAGTGCCTTGTCTCGGCGTCTGTTTGGTCCTCTTGTCTACAGACAGTGACACCCAGCCAATAAGCCCTGGTTAAGCCTGTGAAAATGCTGGACTCTGCCGGATATGCAGAAGCGGGGGGGGGGTCCTCAGACCATGCTTTCCTAGACCTAAGGAAGGTTTAGGGGTGGGGTAAATGGACCCTGCATCTTTCCATCCCTGAAGAAAGCGATTGGTGATGGGACTTTTGAAGTATAAACGGAAGTTTGCCCAATAATTAAGAATGCAGAAAACTAAGACCAAAGCAGTCGTGAAGGTAGGGACTGCACAGCAGCAGGTGATTGGCACTCGGTTCCATGAGAGCGCACAGCGTGGGACTTGAGGTAGGGAGGCTGGGCGGAGCACAGATGGTGGTTGCATTTGTTTCTTTTCTATTGCTGTGACAAAATGCCATGAGCAAGGGAACTCAGAGAGTAAGTTGGGCTTATGGTTTCAGAGGGCCGGAGTTCATGATGGTGGAATAAAGGTGTGATGGCAGGAACAGCCGAGGGCTCCCATTGTTATCCACAAGCAGCAAGCAGAGAGAGAGAGACAGAGAGAGACAGAGAGTGTGAGTGAGATAATTGGGATTAGTGTGGACTTTTTAAAAAAAGATACGCAATTATATTTAAGTTGTTCTACTTTTTTAAATATTTATTTATTATGTATACAGTATTCTGTCTGTGTGTATGTCTGCAGGCCAGAAGAGGGCACCAGACCTCATTACAGATGGCTGTGAGCCACCGTGTGGTTGCTGGGAATTGAACTCAGGACCTTTAGGAAGAGCAGTCAGTGCTCTTAACCGCTGAGCCATCTCTCCAGCCCAAGTTGTTCTATTTTTATAACTACTATGGTGATCTCATAAATATTCTACTTGCAAACATTTCCCAAGACACCTAGTTTTATTTTAATTTTTTCAAAGATTTTATTTATTTCTTATGTATACAACATTCTGCCTCCATGTATGCTCACATGCCAGAAGAGGGCACCAGATCTCATTACAAATGGTTGTGAGCCACCATGTGGTTGCTGGGAGTTGAACTCACAACCTTTGGAAGAGCAGCCAGTGCTCTTAACCACTGAGCCATCTCTCCAGCCCTAGTGTGAGCTTTCGAAAACTCAAAGTTCATCTCTAATGACACACCTCCTCCAACAAGGCCACACCTCCCAATCCTTCCCAGACAGTTCCACCAACTGGGGACCGAGTGTTCTAACATAGGCACCTGTGGGGACCATTCTCATCCAAGGCACCACCAGGACAGAGTCTAAGCAGTTTGGGTTCACGTGACTTTTGTAAAACACTTTACATGTTCCCCTCCATGTTCCTGCTTTCTCCTTCTGTGGCTCATTCAAAGCAACAGTTGTCCGGCTGAGATGGCTGTGTGAAGCCCTGGGTTTGATCCCCAGTACTGCATAAACCAGGCATAGTGTCAAACTCTTGTAATCCCAGCTCTGGGGGGGGGGTGAAGGCAGGAGGACCAGAAGTTCAAGGTTTTGGCCAACTACATAGTGAATTTGAGGCCAGCCTGGATTATATGAGATCCTGTCTCAAACCCTTTTTTTTTTTTTTTTTGGTTTTCGGGACAGGGTTTCTCTGTGTAGCTTTTGAGTCTGTCTTGGAACCTCACTCTGTAGAACAGGCTGGCCTTGAACTCACAGAGATCCTCCTGTCTCTGCCTCTGGAGGACTGGCACCACGACCGCCTAGCCATCCCCTTCCCCCCTTTATTTTTGAGACAGGTTTTTCTATGTAGTTCTGGCTGTCCTGAAACCCCCTCTGTAGACCAGGCTGCCCTCAAACTCAGAGATTTGCCTGCCTCTGCCTTTGGAGTGCTGGGATTATAGGTGTGTGCCACCATACCTGGGTAAAACCTTTCTTTTTTCTTTTCTTTTCTTCTCTTTTCTTTTTTAAATGGGGCTGGTGAATGGCTCAGCAGTTGGAGTCACTTCTTGCTTTGCCTGGCAACCTGAGTTTAATCTCCCAGACCCATATGGATTGATTCAACAACTGAGAGTTATCCTCCTACCTCCACACTCATGCACACGCATGTGCACATGCTTGAATGCATGCATGCACATGCTCTCGCATACACACACACACACACGAGAAATAAAATGTTTAAGTTTAATTTACAATGTACTTAGGAACTGAGGCCTATTTTGATTTCTTTTTCAAATAAGGCAGCTGAAGGTCAGAGTATAAAAACAACATTGTAGCACCTATACACGGCAGGCATGGGTATGGGAAATCTTCCATACACTGACCCACTAAGCAGCCCCAGAACCCTACCACTCAGGAGCTATTATTTCCATTTACAGCCAAATATGCTCTGATCTTACCCAAGTTATATGGTGCTAGCGACCATGGCCTCATAATTACAAAACTGGGCTGTGTAGGCACTATGGATACCAGGCCGGGTGCCCTGGGGATGGGTGTTTGAACACCATATTTTCACCAGGCCACACTTTGCCTGATATATCTGTGGCCCCAGTCATCCTTGCACGTGTGAGTGGGTGGGCGGGGGTGTCAGCAAGCCGCAGAAGACAGGGTTCAGCCAAGCCTCAGGGTGTGGGGAGACCAGAAGAGGTTCCTCCTCACCTCGCCCTCTTGCAGAGAGTGCTTTGTGCACCCACAAGGATTAGTGAATATTCACCATGACCTGTGCTGGAGTTGAACTTGTTTCCCCTTCCATCCCAGGAAGTGGCGGCCCAGAATTAGGCAACTTGTACAGCGGCCCAGACTCTGGAGCCAGCGCAGCTGTAAATCTCTTTCTTGACGAATGAGTAGGAGCTGAGTGTTCTCATGTGAAGGGGACAGTATGGTGCCTGTGGGAAGGCCGCTGAGTCACCCTGTCACCTTGGTCAGGCAGTCTCCCACTACCTAAGGCAGTCTCCCCATCTGTAATATGATGCTGGCAGGCTCCCGGGTCTCTTTCTGGGTGGATACTACCAAAGAACCTTCTCGTGTCCTCACGACTGTGTCTTGGCAGCCAGAGCCGCCGCGATGCCGCACTTCCTGGACTGGTTCGTGCCTGTCTACCTGGTCATCTCAGTCCTCATCCTGGTGGGCTTTGGAGCTTGCATCTACTACTTCGAGCCTGGCCTGCAGGAGGCGCACAAGTGGCGCATGAAGCGCCCCCTGGTGGACCGTGATCTCCGTAAGACGCTGATGGTGCGGGACAACCTGGCTTTCGGAGGTCCAGAAGCCTGAGACAGAGGACAACCCCTTGATCTCTCCACCCATGCATCTGTAGCCCAGTAGCGGCCCTTGCTTGTTCAGGAAGGCCCCTTGTGTAGAAACCAGGTACTCGAATATCTATCTTATCTGTTGCTCCGGACTCAAAATCATGCCTTCCCTTCCTAGCTCTGGGGACATCCTCCACTGGCCCCCAGTGCCTTTAGTGCTGTCCAGCTCTCTTCCCCTCCATATGGAGTCAGGAATGACTGTCCCACTGAATTCCCAATTGCTTTCAGCTCCCATCTCTGCCTCGCAGCTGCGCCACCGAGCTGGCCTCAAAGCTGCCCCAGGAGAAGCCTTTCATCAGAATGATGCCAGCTTGGTTCAGACCAGACCCGCCCACCTCGATGGACTCAGGCTTAGAATGAGTGATGGTGTACGGTGGGGGTGTGCAGAAGGTCAGGACTTTGGAAAGGGTATGTATGTGTGTTTGTGTGTGTGTGTGTGTGACTAGAAGGTGGGAAGTTTGTGTGTGTGTGTGTGTGTGTGAGAGAGAGAGAGAGAGAGAGACAGAGAGAGAGAGAGAGAGAGAGAGAGAGAGAGAGAGAGAGAGAGAGAAAGAATGGGGGCCCTGGCAGAGGAAGCAGTGGTGGGTGTAGAGTGGACTCTATGCAGCAGTGCGAGGACTGTCCACAGCAGGTTCCAGCGCCTTCCTTCTGCTGGAGTCTTCCACCCTAGGCTGAGGCGGCCCACAGGAGCCCCTGCCCATGCTCCCTCTCTGTCCCATGCTGCACTTCCAGGACGGAGCCTAGCCTCGGCTGCCCTCCCTGGAAGCTCCTCCTGTGGGGACACTTCATTACTTGACTTTGTGCCACAAATGGGCAGACTTCATCTCTCTCTTCTGCTGTGGCGTCCGTCTTCA